>CM062391.1:17385367-17530665 GCA_031304145.1 Cardiospermum halicacabum | reverse complement strand
TTGTGTGATATCTGTATTTTCAATTACAACATAATGACAATGTATCTGAAACACAACAAATTTCTATATTAAAAAAACACCAACCAATTTCTATATGAGATTAGCAATAGAGAATATACATCTTTCCTATAATAGCATCGAAGAGTAACGAAAAGTACCTAGGTTAGCTTATCAATACACGCCTTTTGTGGCAAATTACTAGAAACCTGGTTGTGACCTGCAACAAAAGCAAAAGAAATCACATCATAATATAAACATTATAACAAAAATCAAATTTTACAGAAATAGGAATGAGAATGTGGGTGTTTTCTCTGTTTCAGAGATCGATTGGGAGGGTTTTGCGAGGAATTCATGAATGAAATATTTGACAACCGTGGAGAGTCATCTGAGAGTCCTTTTAGCGACTCTGAGAGAAATCTAAGATGCAGAAGAAGTGATGTTATTTAATAACCTTAAGGCAAAGAACAATAAAAGAACTGTCGAAAGAAACGAATTTGTTAAGCAATGACAACTACATCACCAGATTCTTGACTGTCTTCATTCTTGGCATCGATCTTAATGCCAAGCCTGATACCAGAACACAAAACTAAAAACAAAACTAAAAATAATCGAGAAATCAAATACAAAACCAGATTCCAAATGCAAGTGAATAGTCCAAATCAATAAAACAACTAAGAATAGTATCAATACAACTCTAAATTAGAAATTCAATCTTACCTTAAGCCCTAGTTTGTTTCACCGGATTGGATTCGATCGGATGGGATAATTTTAAGTGGTTGGATTGGATTAGGTTTGGATTGTATAAATTATAAAGTAATGTTGTGTTTGGAACTACACTGGATAGGATTAAAATTAAAAGTAAAAATAATTTAATTAACCTATTGTAAATAATTTTATATTTTTTTAAAGATTTAAAATAAATGTTCAAAGATTTTTTATTTTTAATTTTTCAAAATTTATCTCTATATCTCCCTATTATTTATCTCATCTATTTATACTATATTTTACTATATTTTCAATTAATAATATAATATATATATATATATATATTAATTTCAACACATTCTCATATAAGCATTGTTGTTTAGGAAATAAAAAATTAAAAAAAATAAATAAAAATATTGATGAAGTAAAAAATGTGGTAAATTAATATAAAATTTTTAAAAATAAATAAATAAATAAATAAAATTGAAGTGAAAGGTATATAGTAAAAAGGGGAAAAATATTAAATTGATGAAACATGAATAAAAATGTAAAAGATTAGAGAGAGAAATGAGAGAAAAAGAGAAAGGAAAGAAAGTAGAGAAGATAGGTTATTTTTAACCCACATATTTGGGAGGTTATATTTAACCCACTAGGATGGGATAAATTTAAGTGGGTGGGATAAATTTAAGTGAACCCAAGTGCACCAAACATGGTAATGGGTTAATTTTTTATCCGATCCAATCCTAACCTACAAAACAAACTAGGCCTAACAGTTTTGGCAGGACTGTTTTCTCCAGATTGACATAAACTATGAATAAATTTCTTGAGATCAATATTTGTGTATTCAAAAACGAAGTATGGCACTTTCCTCCCTTTTTAATTCTGGGCTTGTTTAACATTGAACAACCTAAATCCCCACAAATGCAAGGAAACCCACGTAGATCACAACAAAACAACATTGAAAATCACAATTTCGAAATCAAAACAACAGATTTTAACAAAGACCCAGCACAAGAAATTAAGAAAGATTGAAGATATCTTTACCTGAAGATATGGGATCGCCAGAGACCATGCGCAAGATAGAGACTTCACGAAGAGTGGTGGCAGGACACCTTATTCATCCTCGTCGGAGTCGGGTCTCCTTGAGAGCAAAAAACTATCCCAGTCGCTTTCTTTTCTCACTTTGTACTCTTTCCCCTACGTTCCCTTTTAACGAGGAGAACATGTTTAAGCCAAATAAAAATTGAAACCCTCTTTTTGGGAAAATGAAGAGAAAGGGGTTTGAAGAAATTAATGTGATGAAAAATGGGGAGAAATGATTGGGAGAAATTCTTAGAAATGATAATAAGAAAGCAATACACGTGTTAAATTTTAATTGGTACAATATCTTCCCATTTCAAAACTTGACTTTTTTGAGGTTTTTCAACTTTAAGTGGAACTCTCAAGCGTCCACATCAGATTTGTGGGTCCCGCTTGAAGTTCCGCTTTATATATATATATAGATAGATGGTTGGGTTTTAAATTTATAAACAAGCTTGCCAATAAATTTAAAAATTAAAAATACATATAAATAATATATGGGGCGACCTGTTCAGTTTTGAAGTGCTTTAATCATAGCTTGAGCCTGGCCTATTTAATTAAATAGATTTTTGAAAAAGATTAAATGTGGCCTATTTAATTAAATATACATTTGAAAAAGCTTGAATCTTTATAGGCTAGGTCATAGGCCCCTGAAAGGTTGCCTAGTCTATTTCCACCTCTACTAGTAAAATTATGTGTTGTATTTTTAGAGCGTTACTTGTCAACACGTGGTTTATTCATTTTGTTAGGTTTCTCTAGTTATTATAATAAAGATGGTTGGGTTTTAAATTTATAAACAAACTTGCCAATAAATTTAAAAATTAAAATACATATAAATAATATATGGGCTGACCTATTAAGTTTTGAAGGGCTTTTATCATAGCTTGTGCCTGGCCTAATTAATTAAATAGGCTTTTGAAAAAGTTTAAATCTGGCCTATTGAATTAAGTATGCATTTGAAAAAGCTTGAATCTTTACAGGCTAGGCCGTAGGCTGGCAAGATTGGGGTACCATCAATAACACCAATCTTGGAACTATTTAACTGAAATAAAGCCTTTGAGAGTTGCTTGGTAAGCAAATCAGCCAACTGATCCTCAGAAGAAAGATGAGAGACACGAAGCAAACCTTTCTTGTAACGCCCAACCCCTGCCCATAATGGAGCCGTGAAACGTTGGTCGGATCGCTACATTAACAATGTGCATTCAATACGATCCAATAAAATTTTAATGAAATACATAATGAATCAATTTATCAAAGATACTTCAACAGTTCGTTAATGAAATAAATTTCTATTACATAATTCAAACACTATGTGACTATATGTATCCGGAAGCGTAAATAACTTTTTGTAAATAAATAATATATTGAAAATACAAAGTCAATTGAAGGCCCATCAATGAACAATTACAATTCAATATAAAAATTTTATATGATTTTCAAAGTTCAATGAAAATACAATTAAAAACTAAAGATGTCAAGATCTTGAAGATGTGTCGACACTATAAGAAGACCTTCGTGTTGTACTCAATCGTACCTGTCAATCTACATGTGCATTCACATATGTAGGGAAAGGAAAAAGGAAAATAAAGAAAGGTTAGACTTACGTCTAGTTCGCACCCATGTCCCAAAACAATCACACACGTATGCTCTTCTCTAACATATAGCTTCTATAGTGCAATGCGATCACAAGATGCAATTCTATAGTGGATATCTCTAAATCCATTCCCTTTCATTTAAGGCATAGACACACATATCCTATCAATCATGGATTCACCATCAAGTAATATGATGTTATGATACTTTATAACACAATAACAATCAACTCAAACATCCATAAACAAGTATAAGTCACCAAGATTTATTTAATCATTAATTATTTTAAACGTTCTACCTACGTTTTTCTTTAATGAATAGAGCAATCATGTGTCAATTCTGTTCAAGAGGCATTCAAACAAGTCTATATTTACAACACTAACAACCATATATTGTAAATTCCAAGGCCATATAATATTCAACATTAAGTAGTCTAACAACCTAACAAGGCCAACAAGTTCATAACAATAAATTGTCATCAACCAAGTTCACTATTGGGTAGTCGAACCACCTATACGACTAACAAGTTCACATTAAACAACAATCCATATTTAAGAGCACAACATAAACCAATTTTCAAGTTGACAAAATTAATAGTTTATCTGCATTTATTCAATTCAAGTCCAATCAAATTTACTATTCGGTAACTAATATTGTAATGAGCTAAACATGTTTATATAAGATAATAACCAACACCCAAAGCATAACTATTTACCAATTTATTGAGTTGATCGCCTCTAATCTAGTATCGATAATGAAATGGGATCAATTAGGCCGAAGCCAAAAAATAGGGTCCGAAGACTGAAATCTGTAGCGTCGTTTATTTCCCCTCGGGACGGACAACTACCTAAGGATTCCATCAATTAGGTCCGAAGACCACAATATAATAGGTCCGCAGGCCGTGGTGCTGTCACACCCAATAGGAGTCATCACTCCATTCCAATAGTGGTTAGCTAAACCAAAAGACCCATGTTTCCAATAGGTTGAGAATTCTCGGGTACCCCTAATGACATGTCATTCCATCATTATTTCAACCACGACTAGGGCAATCATTAGTTAATTAATTTAGGCTATACAATGCACACACAAAATTCAGTTCCCATTATTTACCATTCCAATAACCTCACAGAGGTGAACACATTTAATTATTTAATTAAAGTTGTCAACATCTCAATATAACACCAATATGCACGTGTTTGTAATTTCAATCTCATTAATCAATTCAATGCATGGACATATATTAAATATATGAATTTAATTATACTTAGACATAGGCAAACTAACCATATTTTAAGTCATTAAAAACAATAACGCATATATCACGATTCAATTTTTAACATAATAGTCCAATAAATTCTATGCAAATCAATACATACCCTACCATTCAATTTCCAAGAGTAATAACATTGAGTTTAATATATACAAATCCATGTACACATTCAACTAGGTATTTATTTCAATCACATGTACATCAAAATCCAATACCAATTCAATTCATTATGGTTATATATCTAGTCCATTTAAAGGCACAAGCAATAAAGGTTCAATACACAATCTATAGAGTTTAAAGTAGTACTGTCAAAATGGACTCAAAGCCCGTGGACTATCCGGTTCCGCCCGTAATTTGTATGGATATGAACTTAGAAAACTAATGTCAATTTTGATCACGAGCTTTTTTATCCGCTCCATACGGATAACAGACTTTAGCATACCAGAGCGGATATATCCACGGATATCCGCTATTTTCAATATGATTTTTTTAAAAAAATTAAAATTTTCTAACTTGCTCTACTTTAATCAAAACACATCAAGATTCACAACTAATAAAGCCAAAACTTCACAGTGTCGATACCCACCTCTCTTAGACACCCTTCATTGATAACTAGTGTATAGATATGAACTTAGAAAACTTGTGTCAATCTACTCCAATCAGCTTTAGAATGTTTTTTTTCAAAGTATTTGATAACTGTTTTTTTTATATATATTTTGTGATAGTCTTTTCAGATTGTGCAAGTTACAAATTTTTAGACCATAATTGTGTCGTTTATTTCATGTGACATCTATACTTCTTGCTAGTGTTTTAGTTTTAATCTTTTTTGTTATGCTTGAAATAAATAACCATATTTGAATAAGATGGATGTAAAATGGTTTATAAATTGAGTAACAAAGGCCATAAAAAATATAAAACTCTTCAACAAGATGCATTAAAAAAAAACATTGAAAATTAACGGACATGTCAAGATCCGTCCGAGTGGATCCGCGGGCCGATCTGGACTTGAGAAATAAATCTATTTTAGAAAATGGACATGTCCACTCGGGTCCGGTTTTTAGAAAAAGTTCGTACCGGTTAAAGCGAACCGGACCGAATTGTCCGTTTTGACACTGCTAGTTTAAAGAACTGCAAAGAAACGGTGTCCATTAACTCTTCTATTATCACAAACATTCACAACAAACAATAAGTCCATAGTCCAAATAATCATTTTCCATTTATTGATCCGTTAAAATGGATAAGGCACAATCAGACTACACAATATCTTAGTCTACAACTGTCCATCTATTGATTAGTCAATTTATTTCATTCTTATACTTTCACATTGACGGGTGTCGAATCCGTCAATATTAAATTAATCTGCAAACACAATAAATTATAGTAAACAGGGTCGATCTGCAGAGAATGACAATCAATAAATGTAATCGTAATGACCAAATCAAATTAAATGGGGGATTCTAGAATATGCGAATAATTAAACTAGAATTAAATCGAAGATTAAAAATCAATTATATTTGAGTATCCAGCTAAGTCGATTTATTTAAATTAAGTGTTGATCATCGAAACTAAAAATATCTCTGTCGTTTAATAGTCACAGTTATAACTATTGACAACGTGCCTAATAACCAATCATTTCCTTAATAGACTGACCAGGTACGACCCTTAGAATCAATCACTGATCTAACGTAGACCGCTTTAAGAACTAGAAAAGACCTGTGACCATAACCAACTGAATCAGTACGATAGTTCTTGAATTATGATTATGCACTATCAACACTACCTAGGTCAAATTAACTATGAGTTATTTGACGTGCAATTTGTTAATCTAATGAACAATCAATTGCGCACTTAATTAATTAATCAGAATTAACATGTGCATTTAACTATGCCCATAGAGAATACATAAATATCAAATAACATAGTACAATAAAACAATTCTCACAACACGAGTAATTAAAAATCGACTTAGCTGGATAAGACTAGTTTAGCACCCCATGGGCGCAGTGAACATCATCGTCTCAATAAAATTGATCTTAAAAAGGAGAAAGGAAATAAAGTAAAGTGTTTTTATTCAAAAAGAAAACTCCCTATTCTAATCATTCAGAGTAAATATATACTCTGTTACAAAACTGAAAATCATTAAACATCTCCTCAAAATCCTTATTTGAAAATTCTAAAGTTAAAACATAAAACTTCTAAAAACCTTATCAGTTTATTTACTTTCTAAATAAGTTATCAGATGAAATCTTATTGACTTTGACTCTACTTTGGCAATTGTTGTCATTAATCCTCAAAAACCTTCATATTTGTATATTTGTCTCAAATCTATCCAAATTTGCAAAAATAGGAAAACTAATAGCAAATATTCAATAAGGTTCTCAAATAATAAAATAAAATAGTGTAAAAATAATGCACAGTTTGTGCTCAATCACACATTTATCAATTTCATAATCAAATTTATTTCCTATGGTGCAAATATTTAAGTCTCTACATATCTCATACAATGCTATACATGCTGTTATAATTATGCAAACAATAACATAGATTCTCTAGGGCAAAAAACAAGATATGAACCTTTTATCGTTGATCACAAGCTTGCACTTGTGTAGGAGGATTTGAATATTATCTTATAATGCTATTAGGACCTATACACTATCCAAATAACATATATTATGTTCAAGTAACATAATATTATTGACTAGAACAACCTAAGACAAATAACACAGAATAAAAATAGTTTCGTCTAGTTTTAGAATTTACCATTTTCGACTATGAGATTTTAAGAGTTAGAAGATGGATTCTTCATAATATTTGTAGAGTACAGGACAGAGAAGAAAACCCAACTACATTGACATTGTTAGGAGATCAGATGAAGATAAAATGATCAGATGAATATGGTTCGTCAGCGGCGTGATCCTGCAGACTGACGTTTTCATTTTGGGTATATATGACCATGCAGATGCACAAATCGAAGGATGGTGTCTTCAACAACATTATAGAAAATTGAATGAAAAAGCAAACCCAATTAAAATCAAGTCATTCCGAGTTCGGAAGAGAGAGTTATGGCCATCTAAAATTTGATTCCAGAACTGATATCTTCTAGACGAACAGGACTGATTTTTGACAATCTGGAAAGATTCTGGCAAGGTTTGAAATTCAAAAGTTGCAAGGATTTGTAGAGGGATGAAGTAGGATTTTGTAGTCTCTGAAATCACGCCAATCAAATGTCTACAGAAAAAGTAACGACAATTTGAGAGTGGACAGCACAGACCAAAAGTCAGGATTTTTTTTAGAGAAAAGGGATTTAGGGTTTTTGAATGCGAAATAGAAGAGATGAAAATTTCTCTTTAGAGTAGAAAAATAACATTTATATACACATTGGCTAATGGGCTAATTGATCGGGGTTTATTTAGGAAAATATTTATTATTTTTAAAATCATCCCAAAAACATACTTTAAATCACTGTTCGAAAAATCAAAAATCAGAATCGAGGCAGTGACCCTCCAAAGGCCTAGGCGGTTGAGGCGGGGACTAGGTGGGGCTTAGGGAGTTTTACTAAAAATAAATGAAAAATATATTGACTAACTATAAAATGTAACTAAAAATCATATTATACTTAAAAGAATTTTGAAACATATTTAAAACTTCATATATGATCTCATTCTTATAAAATCACAAGTAATATGAATAAAATATACTCATATTAATCCAAACAAATCACTTTGATTGTAAAAAATAGCTCTAATTAAAAGGCGGATGCCTAGTCGAGCCTAAGCGATCAAGGCGTTAGGCGGGCGCCTAGGCGGTCCAGGCGGGGGATTTTTTAAACCATGTTTTAAATTAAAACCACTGGTTTTAAACAAAAGTTCATATTTTCCAAATAAACCTATTTTTAAACAAAAACAAGTTTCGATGGACCATTTCAATTTAAGCCGTCTAAATTTGGTTTTTGAAATTACCATTTTACCCTCCGGACATAATTTTCCAAAGTAACCATTTCAACTCAATTAAGACTTTCGATTTTTACTCAAATCATTTTCAAAAATTCATAAGACTTTAAAAATGATACTTTTTTGTTCCAAAATCATATAAAGTCAAATACAAACAATTTAATAAATGATTTCAAAACGGTTCAACTTCAGCTGGATTTGAGGACTTACATTTCTAAAAACAACATCCCTTACAAAATGAACATCAATTTTAGTATGCTTTATTTTTTAATGAAACCATAGATTCTAGTAAGTATATATGGTGGAGAAATTATCACAATAATATACTAGACCCCAATGAGGTAAACCAATTTCAGAAAAGAGAGAGAAAAGCCACCAAACTTCAGATGTCGTACTTGCTACAGACTTGTATTCGACTTTAGTGGAAGAGCGAGCAACATATTTTTGCTTACAATAGGACCAGGAAGTGGGAGTAGAAAAAAGATACACTAAAAAACCCGAAATGGAGGTTCTATTATTAGAATCTCCAGCCCAGTCGACATCGAAATAAGCATGAAAGGATATTGAAAATTGAGGAGTTATATGAATACCATAAGCAATTGTGCATTTCAAATATCACAATAGCCATTTAAGAGCATCCCAATGAGACACAGTAGAACATTGCAAGAATTACGATAACTTATTGACAGCAAATGCAATATTAAGACGAGTCCAAGTAATATACTATGGTGACCTAACCATTTTTTGATAAGTAGAAGCATCTGTGTCAAGAAAACCTTTGTAAGGGACAATGAAATCGTAATAGGAGTTTGGACTAGTTTGGCACTAGCCATATGATGTTCAGCAAACATTTTCTGAGTATAATGATGTTGTGAAAGGAAAATACCAATAGAGATTCACAGAATATCAATTCGCAAAAACAAATGTAAAGGAGTAGAATCCTTAAGAGAAAACTGAGAACCCAAGGATGAATAAAAGTGATGTATAAATGTTGTGTTATTCCATTTCAAAATCAAATTGTCAACATAGACAAGAAAATAATACAGAACATTAGACAAGTGATAGATGAACAAAGAGTGGTCATGAGGCTGAGAAAAACCATATTGCATAGTGAAATCACGAAGGCTTGATAACAAGCCCGAGGAGCCTGTTTGAGACTATATAAAGCTTTAATAACCGGGAGGTTGCTACATAAATACATTCTCTTGTAAAGGAGCATGGAGAAATGCATTATTCACATCAAGCTGCAGAAGAGACCAATGATTAGTAATAACAAGTATGGACAACTCTAATTATAGTAGGTTATAACACCAGACTTAAAGTTCATGATAGTCAACCACCAGCACATTGATTAAATTTCTTAGCAACCAGACGTGTCTTATGTTTGTTAATAGACCCATCAGTCAAATGTTTTATCCGAAATACTCATTTAAAACTAATAAGATTGTGATTTGGAGAAGGCAGAACTGTTAGAATTTGATACAGAGTTTGCAAACAGAGAACTCAAAACTTGGAGGGAAGATTCAATCTTTTTCATTAACCCAAAATATAGCTTTTAACACATAGAAAGCTTCTTAGATAAGTTAAAGTAGAAACTTCTTAGATAAGTTAGTTTAAACACAAAAGAGGACAATTAAGAAATAATAGCTAATTGTTTGGTTTCCAAGAAACCAACTCATATCTCTAACACTCCTCCTTAAGTTGTTTCTTGGACACTCCTAACTTAGCTCTAAGTTCTTCAAACTTGCCCTTTGATAAAGCTTTAGTTAGAATATCAGCCACTTGATCATCTGAACTACAATGAATCAAGTGAACTTCACCATTCTTCTCAGCTTCTCTAAGAACATGATACTTGACTCTGATGTGCTTTGTTCTGCCATGCTGCACCGGATTGTTTGCAATTGCTATTGCAGATTTGTTGTCAACATAGATAGGTGTAGCTTTCTCTTTAACCATTCCCAAGTCTCTTAGAATTTTTCTCAACCAAATAGCATAATTTGCAGCTGCTGCAGCTGATATGTACTCGGCATCTGCAGTTGATTGTGCAACATCTTGCTTTTTTGAGTTCTAACTGAAGACACCTGAACCAAAGAGAAAACAAAAGCTGATGTACTTTTAGAATCTTCAACACTGCATGCCCAAAGGTCATAAGCAAGAAGAAAGGACTCCATTCTCACTGCCCAATAATCATAGTTCTCTCCAGCGAAAACAGGAGGCAGAGGCAGATTCACCTTTGAAGCCATTCTTGAACTCACTAGTGTTTAGAGTGTGCATCTCTCACTCACCTTTCACATACCCTTAAGACCAAATACGCTCTGATACCACTGTTAGAATTTGATACATAGTTTGCAAACAGAGAACTCAAAACTTGGAGGGGAGATTCAATCTTTTTCATTAACCCAAAAGATAGCTTTTAACACATAGAAAGCTTCTTAGATAAGTTAAAGTAGAAACTTCTTAGATAAGCTAGTTTAAACACAAAAGAGGACAATTAAGAAATAATAGCTAATTGTTTGGTTTCCAAGAAACCAACTCATATCTCTAACAAGAACCAATACCCAAGTACCATTCTTCATTAAAGCATTAATTTGGATGACATTGCAGCTCTCCATTCATAATGCATCATAGCCTAAGAAATACATAGTGGTTCAAGAGAAAGCGATAATGGATTTTAGTAACATAGTGAAGAATTTTTTGTTTAAAAATGCCGCTTTGAGAACGTGTTGTCATACATGTGATGGAAGCAAAGATCTAGAGGGGCAATGAGGTTGTGATAATAGGCGATGGAGATTATTGACTTAGAGGAGCAGGATCTATGTGATTGTGCTATGTCAACATGGGCATTAAGAGCTAACTAATGAACAGATGGAGTGGAGAAATCATTCAATAGTATGAAATCATTATGAACAGATTCAACTATAAGAGACGAACCATTTATAGGAGGAGATGACTCTGTGCTTGGACTTATGACATCAATAGAAGCAAAAATTAGATGGAGAAGAAAGTATATGACACCATTCGGAATCATCATAAACAAAAGATGGTACAACACCTGAAAATTGATCTTCACAAGAGAGAACATGGCGAGAGATATACATACATTCTTATGAAGATCGTAACAAAAATATGTAAACTGATGTGAAGAGTATCCAAGAAAAACACATGGCATAGATTTGGGATCAAATTAATTTCTAGCATAAGGGCACCAGCACGAATAACATAGACGGCCGAAGACCTGAAGAGGATAATAATTTGGTACCCTATGATAATTGAAAATAAAGAGGTGAATTTGAGGAGAAGTGTAGGAAGACGATTGATAAGATATGTAGTAGTTTAAAAAGAAAAAGACCAATATATCGAGGGTAGTGATGTGGCTTGTAATAATGTAAAACCTATTTCAACAAGATGGCAATGTCATCTTTCAAATGCGCCATTGTGTAGAGGGGTATATGGTGGAGTTTGTAGGTCATTTATGCCATGAGACTGAAAATATTTCTTCAAGGCTTGATACTCCATACCACCATCTGTACAAATAGTCACAACTTTCGTGCCAAATATGTTCTACACAAGTTTATGGAAAATGGAAAAAATTTTAGAGACATAAGATTAACCTTTAATGGGTAAAACCAAATATTTTTTTTAATAATAATAAAAAAAGAGAAGATAATAAGAAAAATCATCAATGAATTTGATTGAAGAAGGTCCTAAACATCAGAGCACAATAATTCTAATATACGTGTACTACTCAATGTAGAAGTACTAAAGGGAAGCCAATGACTCTTATTGCAAATACAACAATCACATGGGACATTCTTTATTGATGACAGATGTAGATGATGAATTTTCAGTAAATGATTCAAGATGCAAGGAGTAGGATGACCTAAAAGCTTATGCCAGGACAGAAATGAGTACGATCGCCAAGATTGGCAGTACGTGGAATAGGCAATGCCAAATAATAGAAAGAGTGATTTTAAGAGTTCTACTTTTATTGTCTGACGTGTGAATTGATCCTTGATAATAAAAGAATCACTAAAATATTCAGTGGAGCATTATTAGAATGAAAAAATTTTGAAATAGACAACAAATTTTTTTGTGCACATGGAACACATAAAACATCACTTAGTGAACATGTTTTGGAAGGAAATGAAAAGGATTTAGAGCCAGTATGAGAAATTTCAAACCCGATCCATTTGTGAGCTTTAGTTCATTAAAACCATCATTACATGAAGAGATAATTTCTTGAGATCATTAGTATTAGTGATATGATGAGAAGCCCCTGTATCCAAAATCCAACTAGAGTCGGAGTAAAAATCTAGAGTGACATAATTAGCTTATGGCCATAGTTGATTTTTCAAATAATACTTTGCTTTATAACATTAGCAAACATGATGACCAATTCTATCACAAAATTGACATTCAACCCTTGGAAATGGCCTATGCTTATTTGGTGTCCGTAGAAGAGGACTTGAAGAACCACCTAATTGCTTAAAGTTTGTAGAAGTATGGTGATTAGGACGAGACTCATGGAAGATTGGCGAATGGAATTACTTGGACCTTGATTTTTAAAGGGCTATCTAGTATTGAAGTTTCGTTTAACATGATTGACAGTCATTGGTGTGGGATCATATGATTAATCTGTCTTTTCCAAATACAAATCATGGGCCAAAATTTATCATGTAACTCATCAGATATCATAACTGTGTCCTTAACTCAGACAACAGCTACGATGTCTCGAAATTCTTATCCAACAGCATTTAAGACATACCCACAATATCAACGTCAGATACAAGACTACCACAGAGAGAAAGCTCATCGGTAAATGATTTGATAGATTTAAGATATTCACTCACCAGTTGATTTTCCCTCTTTGAACTAGAGAGTTTCTCACGTGAAGAGAGAATTTTAGTTACTGATTTGTTAGCAAAAGAAGTTTGGAACTTATTCCAAGCTTTGGTAGAAGTAAAAATGTTTGCAATAATATGCATCACTAGAAAGCTAAGGGAAGCAAATATTGCAACAAGAATAAGTTGATCTGTAGAGATATATGAGTGGGCCAACCAATTGTTTGTGGGCTTTGGCCTATATAGAAAAATAGGTCTGTAGTTAGTAATAAATGCATATCACATGTATATATAAGGGAGTTGTTTTCTAGGTTTAGGGATTGTAGCCGTTTGGAAATTGTAGCCGAATTGGTTCATATACAAGTAATATCAATTTCAATGTTATCTTTCACTTTTAGTTGATTATATCAATTAATTTTACATGGTATCAGAGCCAAGTTACAAGATACAATGACAAGTCAAGTGAATGAATCGATTGTGCGTGAGTACAAAAATGGACAACCACTCTATTTACAGAACTCCGACCATCCAGGTATGATTTTAGTTACTTCTTCTCTTACTGGGTCCAATTACTTAAGTTGGAGTAGATCAATTAAAATTGCCCTAGGAGCGAAAATGAAGTTGGGGTTCATTAATGGAAAAGGTAAGATGCCTGAAGAGGAGTCTGAGGACTATGAACAGTGGGTTCGTGTGGATTGTATGGTTACATCATGGCTATTTAATTCTATTTCAAAGGAGATAGTAGATGCTTTCCTTTATGTTTCTTCTGCTAATGAATTATGGAAAGAATTGGAAGAAAGATTTGGAGAATCTAATGGTCCCCAATTATATCAAATTCAACGCGAAATTAGTTCTATGTCACAGGGAGGTTTGACAATTTTACAGTATTTCACAAAGATTAAGAAACATTGGAATGAACTAGAAAGCATTAAGAAACATTGGGATGAACTAGCATGCTTGATGCCAATTCCATCGTGTTCTTGTAGGGCAGCAAAAAGAATGGTTGAAATAGAAAATGCGAACCATCTGCTTCAATTCCTTATGGGACTAAATGAAGGGTTTGATGTCATTAGAAATAAGATTTTGGTAATGGATTCCTTACCTTCTATAAGCAAAGCATACTCAATGTTGCTTCAAGTTGAAAAATAAAGAGAGGTACAACTATCTCTGATTGATACAAATGGAAACAATGCAAGTGCCTTGCTAGCTAAGATATGGACATATAGGAAGAAAACAAGATTCAACAGTAATGGAAACAATAATTATGGAAGTTCTACAGAAAATAATCAAAGCAATGGAAAGAGAAGAGATAAGCGTGATAGGTTTTGTAATCATCGTAACAAGCCAGGACATGTAAAAGACAGTTGTTTCAAATTACATGGTTATCCATAATGGTTCACAAAGTCAAATGAGCAAAAAAAATCAAATGTTGTTGCAAATGTTTTAGATACACCTTTGGAGGCAATTGTTGATCAAGGTTTCGCAAGTGGTGATGTGTCATCTACAATCAATGGTATTCAAGCAAGTTTGAAAGAGTTAGCTATGTTAGTGAAAGGAAAGACAGATCAAGAGTCCAGAAACTATTCTCACATGGCATATTCAAGCAACTCGGCAGGTATAATTTATTCATATGTTTTTACTGCATCTAGTTTATTGAATATAGGTTCATGGATTATTGATTCTGGGGCTAGTTCTCATATGTGCAATGACAAAACCAAAATGAAAAATTTAAAAACAATAACAAAACCTCACAATATCATTCTTCCTGATGGATCTGTTAGGATAGTAGAATATACTGGAGATGTTCATTTGTCATCCTCTTTGATTCTAACAGACACATTGTTTGTACCAAGCTTTCAATTCAACTTGCTTTCAGTTAGTAAACTTACCAAAACAAAAAATTTACATTGTGTGTTTTCCAATACAAAATGTTTGATACAGGACCTGAAGACTAAAAACATTGTGGCCACTAGATCAATTGTAGGGAATTTATATGTTTAAGATAGCACCCCAGTTAACAGTGATGTAAGGTCTGCAATTATAGGCTAGAATTTTTCGATAAAATTTTTATTCCTTTATTAGAATAGTAAATAGGTTATTAGAGATAATTTAGAACCATAAGACGTGCAACTTGGGTACTAGTGGCATTATAGTAAATATTAGGAAAGTCCAAGGGCATTTCAGTCATTTTACACATAAAATGTGGTAAAATGCATTAAAGGTGTTATAGAAAATTTTGGCTATGTTCTTTAATTTCCAAGTTTAATTTGGGTTAAAAGTTAATTCTTAATTAATTTAGGGCAAGTCAAAGTTGGTCCAAGGGTATAGATGCATTAAAATGAAAAGTTTTCACCTAAGTGCAAATAGATTGAAGTTGTGGTGGTTATTGGTAATTGTCCTCCTAGTGAAATGAAATTATTAGAAAGGTGAGGGACTAAATTGAACTTGTCCATGAGGAGGTTAGTATTTAAGGGGGGAGGGGGAGTTACCTAGAGAATTCTATACCATTCTAAAACTCTCTCAAGCTCTCTCCATTTCTCTCCATTTTTCCTTTGGCCAACCACCCCTTAAGATCCTCCATCTCCATTTTTCTTCTTCTTCTTCCTCCATCTAACTCTCAAAACCTCTTCCATACTCTTGCTACATCATAGAAACACCATCAAACCAAGAAGAACAAGCTTATAACATCAATTACATCAAGAATCATCAAGAAACAAGGTAAGGATTTCAAACCCTAACTTTCATATATGAGTGATTTGATCCTAGTTTAGTATAGAAATGGTTTCTAGATGTTAAGAATGTTATTAGAATGGTTATAATGCCCCTGGTTATGTTCTTAAATTGAAAGTTATGGTATTAGTTAGAAAAGTACCCAAGTTAGCATGAGGTTGTTGTTAGTGTTGTTTATGGTAGAAACTTGTAAAAAGGAATGCTAAACTCTTGTTTTTGTGATTAGTAGAACCAAAAGAGGACCCTAAGGAGCAAGACCAAGTGTAGGAGAAGGCTCTCAAATAAGGTTTGTACCCTAAGCCCTAAAGGTTTTGTTGTTGGTTTCATGTTTGATATGATTTGCATGCTAAAATGGTTTTTATGGTGATGTATATAATTGTTTGTTGGTTTAAAAAATTTTGATCAATATTTTTGGAAGCATGGACATATGCTATAAAGTTAGTAGAGACTTATTTGAAGTATTTGGCTCTAAGAAATAATAGATTTGTGATGGTTGATGTTTGTTTGAATAAAATGATATGGTTTTGAAAACAATTCCAGCCTACTCCAGAAAATAATGAAATTGTCCTCTAATTTGGTTAAATTTTTAGAAATAGTTAGAAATATAATTAGACCAAGACCTACGAGAATAAAATGTTCCTTTATAAGTTTAGTGTGAACGAGTAAAATTTGGTGCTGAGATAATTCCATTTAATACCCTAATTGATGTCAAGAAGGCCATACATGCAGACTGTCCTGAAACAGGGCATGTCTAAAACTTGATACAAACGTGAAAAATAGTTAGAGGCCTATTTGGAAAAAGTTGTATAAGTAAAAAATGTTGGTTTACATGTGTATTAGTAGACTGGAAAATTTGAAAGTGAAATAAGTTCATTTGATAAGCCTTTTAATGATAAGAGTCCAATACATACAAACTGTCCCTAACAGGGCAGTTTGGTAACCTAATTTTGTGGCATACCAAAACCTAAGCTAAAAGACTCAAAAGGTACTGAAATTTAAACAGTAGAAATTTAAGACCTTAAATAGGACTCACACCAAAAATAATGATAATTGGAATTGATTTGATAAGGTTTTAAGTAAAGTGAAATCAGCCCTGTAACACTGTCCCGGATTCCAGTGAATCTGGAATGGTGAAAATGAGATGATTAAAAATATTTTGACCTTGAATTAATGACAAGTGAAGCCATCATAACATATAAGGATGAGTTACGAAAATGATAGAAGTGGTTTGAAGTTAATTAAATCCCAATAGAATAAATTATGCCAAATCGAATTCGAACTACTCAGTTTGTTTGAAAACTGGAATTGTTACCACTAGATAATAAACTTTTATAACAACACTTTTACTTGATGTTTAGCATAGCATACTTGTATAATGTGAGATAATTTATACATAAATGTAAAGATGACATAAATAGAGATCTTGTAAAAGAATATTTGAAAGAAATGTTTAATTTATGGATGATATTGGATGCTTATGCATCCTATTGGAAATAGAAGTAATGTGATTATTAGCATCGAATCGAATGATGATGGTATCGTTAGTACTTAATAAAAGAATGATTTAATAATATAAACATATGAAAGATGAATTGAAGCGATAGCCTTTGTAGAATACCGTTAGAGGATGAAAGGCATGCCTTAGGAACTAGAAGTGCACTTCACCCTGAAAGTTGAATGAAATGAGACGATGATGATGATGATTCGGCCTTCGGGTCTATCGGCGGCCCTCGGGTCTATTAGCGGCCTTCGGGTCTATCGGCGGCCCTCGGGTCTATCGGCGGCTCTCGGGCCAAAACAGTTCCGTTTCCTCCATAGGTTATTCTAAGAGGGCTATCAATAATAAGAAAATGAATAACTAACATAAGTTGTATTTAAATCTCAAATGATTAAAAGTATAAGGCTAAATGAAATCTTACTAACCACATGTAAGTTAAACTAACATGAAAATTTACATTATTTGGATTCTTGGAAACTTTAATGAATTTGCCTTTGTAATGATGTTTGGAAACATTTTATGGATTGATTGATCATGGGTGTACTTGTTTGAATTATTGATTTGTATTGAAAATAAAGGTAAGCATTTGTGTTGCATGCCCCGGGCACGGGGTATAAACCAGGCATTGTTGCCTGACGTTTTATTTTCTATGTTTTCTTTTTCCTTTATTTAATAACAATCCAGGAAAGGCAATCGGGGGAAAACATCAAGGACCACTCTATGTATGAAGACATGGTTTCAGGAAAAGACTAGGGCAGGTTACCATGTGAAGCAAATGAAATTGTTAAGAGAAGGAATGATGATAAGTAAAATGCATGGTGTTAACTATATGTATAATCTGAATGCGTACTTGTATAATAAAGAAAAGTTTGATGAACTGATGAAGAATTGGCCTACGGGCTAAAGTGTAACTTGTTATATGGATACTTGATATGTAAATTAAATACTTGTATTGTATAAAGAATGTTACTAGTATGTACATATAATTAATGTTTTGATGTATGATTCGAATAACAGATTATTAATATATGACATTAGTAAATGGATAATTAATTGGTAAATATAATTTGATGAGGTGACGTTGGTCTCTTATCGGGTTAATAATCGGGTAAGGGTCCGACGTCACAAGTGAAGCCTATATTTCCTCAGCTACTGCAAATTTTATTTCAAACACTTCATGTAATGAAGGGATACATCCTTTTTTTGTTTCAGTTAACAATCAAATTCCTGATGATGTACTGCTTTGGCATAGAAGACTAGCACATACATCTGATACTACTTTTCAGCATTTGAATTTATCTTCTATGAATTTAGATGCTTTTATTCCTATTACTTGTTGTGATGTTTGCTTGAAATCTAAACAAACACGATTAAAATTTCCTCTCAGCCAAACACATAGTTCTGTCCCATTTGAGATAATTCATGCCGATCTGTGGGGACCATACAGACAACCATCAATAACAGGTGCTTCATATATTCTTACATTAGTTGATGACTATAGCAGAGCCACATGGACTTTTATCCTCATCCATAAACATCAAATAACTCACTATCTTGAATTGTTTTTTTGTCAAATTCAAACACATTTTCATTTATCCGTTAAACATATTCGAACAGACAATGGAACAGAGTTTACAAATCATAATTGTCAAAAATTATTCTCTAATCTAGGTATCATTCATCAAAGAACATGTCCATATACGCCTCAGCAAAATGGGGTTGTTGAGCGCAAACATCGTCATTTGTTAGAACTAGCAAGAGCCTTAATGTTTCAAGCAAATCTTCCAAAAAAATTTTGGGGTGACTCTATTCTAGTTGCTACTCATATCATCAATCGTCTTTCAACCGCTCTTCTAGCTTGGAAGACTCCATATGAACTTCTACATCACAAAATACCTGATTATTCTTATTTGCATGTTTTTGGCTGCTTATGCTATGTTGTCAATGTTCATCCACGTAAAGATAAGTTTGCTGCTCGCTCATCAAAATGTATCTTCCTTGGCTATTCTTCTGGCTGTAAAGGGTACAATGTCTATGATCTTGAAACTCAAAAAATCTACCAAACTAGAGATGTTAAGTTCTTTGAAATAGTCTTTCCCTTCTCTTCTTTACCCCAAAACCTACCCCATCCAGATACTCCTTTACCCTTCCCTGTTCATGATGGTCAATCAACTGATACTGATGCTACTACACCTACACATGTAATTCCACATTCTCCATCCTCTCCTCCTTCTAACGCAACTTCATTACCTTCTTTAGACCCTCATTCTTTAACTTCACATCCTGTTGCTCCACGAGCTAGTACTCGTATACGTCATAGACCAGCTTGGCTATCAGATTTTGTTTCTTGTACTACAACTGATCCAGTGCTTTCAAATAACTTACTTTCAACATCACAACTTTCCTTTTCCCCTAGCTATACTGCATTTCAAGCCTCTGTTTCAAACATTCATGAACCTATTTCATATAAACAAGCTTGTAAACATCTTGAATGGATTACAACCATGAAACAAGAGTTACTAGCACTTGAAAATAATGATACTTAGACCCTAACATCTTTACCTGCAGAAAAAAAAAGGCAATTAGTTCGAAGTAGGTATATCGTGTAAAAATGAAACAGGATGGGTCTATTGATAGGCTGAAAGCTAGATTGGTAGCAAAGGGCTATAATCAAGTTGAAGGGGAGGATTATTCTAAAAGCTTTTCCCCTGTTGCGAAGACTCTTACTATTAGAGTATTTCTAGCTATTGCTGCCTCCAAAAGCTGGCCAATTCATCAGCTGGATATCAACAATGCCTTCTTACATGGTTTTCTAGAAGAAGAAGTATACATGTTACCTCCAGATGGATATTCTAAAGCTCTTCCAGGCCAAGTCTGTCGCCTAAATCGTTCACTGTACGGATTAAAACAGGCTGGTCGCCAATGGAATATAGAGTTTACAGAGGCATTGATCTCTTATGGGTTTGTGCAGTCTACAGCTGATCCTTGCTTATTCACCTTGTCGACTACTGGTATTTTTCTAGCCCTTCTTGTTTATGTTGATGATGTTCTGGTTATGGGAGAAAATGAATCACATATAAAGTCTGTGAAAACCTTCCTTAATGACAAGTTTACAATAAAAGATGTTGGTTATGCTCATTATTTCCTTGGTTTGGAAATTGCTCGTTCTGAGCAAGGTCTATTGATTAGCCAATAGAAGTACATTCTTGACATGATAGATGATGCTAGTCTCTCTGATGCTTGTCCTGCTATAACCTCTCTTCCACCAGGATATAAATTTACAGGTCATGCTGGTATTCCATATGATTCACCTGATCGATTTCGTCGCTTAGTTGGTCGTCTTCTTTATCTTGTCTTTTCAAGGCCTAACATTACACATTATGTACAACAGCTTAGTCAGTTTGTCTCAAATCCATTAAAGGATCATTGGCAGGCTTTGCTTCATGTTCTTCGTTATTTGAAGGGCTCCATCTCATACAGTTTGTTTTATCCTGCTCAAAATGAGTTTAAGTTAGAAGCTTATTATGATGCTGATTGGGCCTCCTGTATTGACAGTAGGAGATCTTTGACTGGCTATAGTGTGTACATGGGATTTGCCTTAGTTTCCTGAAAGACGAAGAAACAACCAACCGTTTCTCGCTCATCTTGTGAAACAGAATATCGTGTTATGGGATCAGTTGTCTGTGAGTTGAGATGGCTATCATATCTGTTTTCAGACTTTCATATCACTCTTCCTCTCCCTATTCAACTTTGGTGTGACAACCAAGCAGCCCTCCGTATCTCATCGAACCTAGTCTTCCTTGAACGTACAAAACACCTGGAGATTGATTGTCATCTTGTCACCATCTTGTCAGAGATCTTTACAAGTCAGGTTTTGTTGTTCCTACTTATTTGTCAGGTTTTGTTGTTCCTACTTATTTATCAAGTAAGGTTTTGTTGTTCCTACTTATTTATCAAGTAAGTTGCAGGTATCTGATTTGTTCACAAAAGCTCCATCTGTGTTTCATAATCTGATTTCCAAGTTAGGCTTGGTTTCTTTTTCCCAAGCTTCAACATGAAGGGGGATGTAGAGATATATGAGTGGGCCAACCAATTGTTTGTGGGCTTTGGCCTATATAGAAAAATAGGTCTGTAGTTAGTAATAAATGCATATCACATGTATATATAAGGGAGTTGTTTTCTAGGTTTAGAGATTGTAGCCGTTTGGGATTTGTAGCCGAATTGGTTCATATACAAGTAATATCAATTTCAATGTTATATTTCACTTTTAGTTGATTATATCAATTAATTTTACATGATCTTGTCAATACCATAATTCATACTCTAGATTGGTTACCTCTCTACCATTTTGTGTAATAGTAGTAGCAGGAGACTTTAGTGTACCATCTACGTAGCCATGGAGATTAAAACCACGCATAAAAGTAATTTGCAGACGCCAAGTTGGATAGATGGGAGGGGATAAGTTCACAGGAAGTTGAGACGAATTGGTAGTTGTTAAATTTTTACCAAAATAATGATTAATGCTAGTAGTATTTGAAGAAGCCATTTAGCCACTAAGTAAAATAATGATGGGAAAAGATTTATATATATGGTTGGACTTAAAGCCCTGGTACCATATGAGATCTAAGAGGATGTGAATTAAGGAAAAAGATTATTTATATTTGTTGTGATTGAGATATTTATGCACAAAGTTACACAGTCTGTTACCCCTCAAGGTGGAACAATAAAAATAGAAAGATATAAATGAAGTGTACAATTCAAATTTAAATAACACAGAGATTAAGTATATGTAGTAGAAGAAGAAATTACTGCAGCATATGTTTTCTTAGCAGAAGGAAGCAGTAATAGGTGAAGTTATTTAGTGTCTTTAAAATAAAGTTATATTATAGAATAAAAACCAATAAAAAATAATTAATTAAAGATAAAAGAATAAACAACCTGATTCTGTAAAATTAATCAAGTAAAATTTATTGATGTAATGCAATCTCTTTTACAGGTACGTAATGACAAACTGAATAATCAATAATGTTATGTTTGGAGAAATGTGGAATGACATGTTATGCATGCAAGGGTTGAAATACACCACATACCTAGCTTAGATCATAATAGTTCCCTTCAAATTCCATCATTCAAGTGACTCGTTAAAAACTATCTAGTAAAAAATTCAGTGGAAAACAAATTAGAAGAATGAAAAAAAAAAGTACAATTGAATTCAAATGTGATACTCCTGAAATTTAGGTACATAATCAATTATTCTATTCAGAGAGTTTACAAATTTGAATCTTGTGAACTAATTTTCAAAAGTTGAATTTGGTAAAGTTTTGCTAACAAATCGGTTAGATTAATAGATGATCGAATCTATTACACGTCAATTTGCTTGGATTCATAATGTTCATGGATATGAAAAAATCTGAACATATATGCTTTGTCCAATCTCTCATGATCTATCCTCCTTTAACTTGACCACTACATGCAATAATATTCTTATATATAATTCTAGGTCCATCCACTGTTCTAGGAATATCGCATGAACTCTTAATGCGCTCAATTAGAGATTTCAACCACATACATTCATAATGTTCGTGGGTATGAAAAAATTCGAACATATATGCTTGTCTTATCTCCCTTCATCTATTCTCTTCTAACTTAAGCGATACATGCAGTAATATTCTCATATATAATTGTAGACTCATCCACTGTTCAAGGAATATTGCATGAACTCTCAATGCGCTCAATTAAAGATTTCAACCACATACGTTCCAGAATGGTTTCATGCAATCCAATAATTTCAACATAACTCGAAGATGTAATAACTAATTTTTGCTTTATAGATCTCCATGAGACGTTTTGCATTATATGTAAGGATACAACTAATTTGAGAACGTGCCTTATGTGGTTTTAAAAGGTTTCTAGCATCGGTGTACCTAATCGAACCCTAAGGATGATCACATTTTAAATAAAACAGTCCCAAATCAATAATTTTGCAAAGATATTGGAGAATATATTTAATACCATTTCAGCGTCTCCGAGTTAGTGCATCTAGCCAATAAATTTACTGCAAAAACAATATAAGTCTAGTACATTAGGTTAGATATACCAGGGTACTAATTACACTTAAATATGGTGTTTCAAGTCCAAAATTATTTCATCATCCTCATTAGGTCTAAAGGGTTCCTTCTTTAGATGAAATAAACAAATAACTGTAGGAGTAGTCAATGGATGGACATTATCAAAACTAAAATTTTCAAAACATTTTCAATACAAGCCTTCTAATGAACCAAAATTCCATCACATTTATGCTCAAGTCTTTCATACCTTGTCTTCCCAAGTCTTTTATTTTAAATTCTTATTTTTAATACTCAACAGTCTTCTGTATCTCATCTTAAGATCTGGTCGAATTCATATCATCAATATAGATTACTATAATGGAAAAATTAATTCTCACTTTTAGTATGGACATGCATAGGCATATGGAATTATTTATATACCCTTCTTTATCAAATACTCACTTGGATGATTACATCGCATTTGTTAGGACTGTTTTAATCCATATGATGCTCGTTGTAATTTTATTGAATATAATTCACGAGCTTTGTGCAATTCAAGAATTCTTAATCCTTTTAGAGTTTCATAAAAATATCAATATCAAGTGAATCATACAAATATGTAGTTACTACATCCATCAAATACATTTCGAGATTTTTATTTTTGGCCAGACCAATCAAAAATTGGAAACTAATCATATCCATCACCCATGGATATATTTCATCAAAATCAATCCTAGGCCTTTGTGAGAATCCTTAAGCAACTAATTGTAGTTTATATCTCACCATTTCATTTCTATCATTTTGTTTACTAAAGAAAACACATTTGTAACCAACCAGTTAGACACGATTTAGTGTTTTAACTTTAGGCATAAAAACATTTCGTTTATTCAACGAATTTAATTCTACCTGGATTTGTAACATCCGGTCCTCGCCCCTGGATGTTCCTAGATGCGGTAACCGAGCGCCACATTGTCACATAATCGGTCTTAATACTGACCACTAGCCCCATAGAATACCATTACCTTTCCAACATGCTTTATCCTCACTCGCATGCTTTCCAGACAAACTTCCTAAAAGATCACTCATCCCAAGATGGCTCCAAGCGAAGCACGCTTAACTTTGGAGTTCTCAAGTTCTGGGCTCTTGAAAAATAATGTGCATGTGGCGTCAAACCCCCGCCCCGGTGGGACCCGAGAGGTGGGCCCAATCGCCACGATATCAATTGACCATGCAATATTTCCAATGTAAATAAATAATATTCAATCTACATTTCATTAATTCAATGTCCAGTAACATTCAATCATAGTACGAATGCATATCCCAATACTTGGCAATATAAATATATCCAATACATGGTTATATCCAAATATAGAGTATTAAGTTATCTCATTATTACAAATATAGTTCATAGCTAGGTTAAAGTATAGAAATCAAAGCCTTAGCTAAACACATTACTCACAAATAGCTATAGAGTTAATGGTTACATAAGTTTTCAAAACTTGCTAAAGCATTAATGAGTACAAAAATCCGATGATAAAGTAAAACATGGAGTAAAAGATGGGTCTTCAAGGTAATCACTTCCTTCAATGATTTGCTCGATCACCTGGGTTGCCATTCAGGCACAAAGAAGAAATAAACAAAGAAAAGGAAAAAAATAAACAAGGTTAGGCTATCGATGCCTAGTTTGCAAACTTATCACCCTAACAAAAACACACAATATGCACCTATCAATAATTTCAATTAAATGGTAAACAATGCAACTAGTGAACTTACTAAAGTTCCTTAATCACTCAAGTCAATCCATTATTCAATTCTAACAATCAATTAAGCATGGTCATACAATTGGAATTATTTAATTTTAAACATTTATGAAGGTAAATATCAATAATATAATTCATGGATGAGTCCGCAGCATCCTAGGCTAAGAACCTCTAAGCTTACAAACATAGACAATACAATTTGGAAACATTTGCACCCTATGGTGTGTTTGGAAACCACGAAATGTTATTGACCTTATTTCGAATTTATAAAAATATGTTTGGAAAGAGGACTTCAATACAAATCCGTGGGCGCAAATGGCACCTAAATCGAAGTTCGGACGAAGGAGAACGAAGGCCGAAAAATTCACTGTTCAGACCTGGGCGTCCTCGTCAGCCTCCTAGTCATTGACCAGGGAGCGAACCAGGGCGCGGACTAGGGCGCCCAGTGCACAAAAACAGCCACAGTACCACTTTTCGTGTCCTAGTTCGCGTCCTGGTTGCTTGCCAGGGCGCGGGCCAGGACGCCCAGCTTTGTTAGGACTTCAAAAACATGAATTCTCTTCACTTTTACACCACCAAAACCCTTCTTTGAGTTTATGAATCATTTCAAACATAATTTATGGACTAATTAGACATCTAAACACATAGAAACACCTCAAGATCAATGCATTAAAATAACTTTATATCTTGGTTTCTTTTATTCCAAAACATCTCACAATTATTTTCAATACATCAAAGACTTTTCAATCGATTTTCAAAAACTCATAACCAAGATTTTTGAATCCATTTTAAAAACCAGCAATTGACAAATATGACATAATGAACACCAAAATTTCACATTTATTCAATAATAAAGGTCGGATTAAGGTTTGGAGATGGAATTGGTCACACAACACAACCTTTTCATACAACATCATCATCAAAGTATCATCAATCACAATATAGCCATTTTTTTTATTAACCATGCCATCAACAAAGACAACTATCATAAATATTGGTTTACATCCAAGTTACATTATCAATTATTCAATCTTAATTAATTAATCCATTTCAACACATAAACATTCAAGTTTAATCGTCACTCTCTTGTTAAATTTGCCAACAATGCCAATTCTCATCATAATGTTATTACCAACATTTATCAACACAATCATGTCCAAGTTTAGTTAACCATTGCCCAAAAACAAATAATAGAATAGAAATCAGGATTCAATATGGACCCTTGTCCCAATATGAACCGAAGTTCCAATATGGACTGAAGTCCCAATGCAATATGGACCGAAGTCCCAATATGTCTCCACGCCGAAAACACGATATTTTCATGCCGAAGTACTACTAATCCCTAAGCATGCCTTATCTCCTATCTTCTATAGCTAGCTTAAGGGCATTGGTTTTGTTACCAAATATTATTTAGTCAATTTATCAATAATTCAATAGATCCAATGTTTGAGCCAAAATACCAATAGGCCATAATTAAATACAATTTTGCTATTTATCAAACCATAGCAAGTCAATTTCAACAATCAATTCCATGATAGCTAAACATACTAGTTTATGCCATTTCCTTATCAATTAGCAATTTCAATCCAACAGTCAACAATAGTGTACTTCTATGATTAGCACCATTTCCAACAATTTTTATCAATATCCATGGAATCCACAATATTGGTCTATAACACCCAATCTCATCAATTTTACCAACATCTAACAATATTCATCCAAAATTCAAATTGTCATTCATGAATATCACAATAATACCTTTATTAATAATTATTACCAATATTCATCAATCACCATCAATATTCAACAATAGTACCTATATTCACATATTAGCACCAATAACAACCATGGAGTCCTAGTTATCAATTCTAATGCAATATCTTATTCTATAACACACAACAAGTAACAATCAAGCAATGAAGGGCTTAAACAAAATTTGCAAACCTTGTTTCCAACTCCCAAAATGCTAGGTCTCCTCATCTTGGTTGTTTCCCCCTTGTCGGTTGCCTAAAGGGACCAATCAAGGATGACCAAAATCAATGACAAAATCAATTCAAACAACAATAGGTCAATTTCACAACACATGGGCATTAACTTATAGTAGAGATATTAGGGCAATGGAACCTAGAATTCAATTGGAAGCTATTAACATCAATTTTAACCTTAAAATCACACCTACAACCATCCATGAGTATTAAGAAACCAAACTCACAACACATTTTCGGATACCACAAGTTTTAGAGTGAGAAAAGAAATTACCTTACTCAAAAACACCTTAGAGTTGTGAAATGTACTCCTACAAGGTTAATGAAGGTAAAAATGGAGTTATTTGATGACTCTTGTGGTGATATGTGAGAGGGGGTGGCTAGGGTTTTAGGAGGTTTCTAATTTACATATAAGGGTGTGTTTGTGTTGTTGTGTGGTGTGAGAAAATGACTTGGAGAAGAAGATGAATAGTAAAATGAAAGTAGGTTTAAGTTTGTTTGGTAGAGTGTGGGGTGTGTTTAATGAGATGGGTGGGTATAGCTAGATAATAGTGGGCTTTGAGTTGGATTGGGCCAAAATTAGGCCCATTCCAATTCTAAGTCCGATTCCCCACCGAAACTCATTTTCGACACGACTGTAATTCTTCAAAAATTTATTTTATTGTTTTCAAATCAAGAATAGCCACCGGTTTCAAAATTTTGGTTTTTCCGTTCCAGAAAGGTAAAATGGTAATTTTACCAAAAATTTACATTTGACCCAAAATCAATAATTTTCTAAAATTTTTAAAATGTTTGACTCTAAGCTTCCAATTTTATCTAGTTGCCACTATCTTTACTTGCCCAAAGTCAACTTCTCTTATTTATTCCGATTTGGAATTTTATAAGAGTAAAATGAGATAAATTTGTAAATTCAATTTTGAAAATAGTCAAAGTAATAAGCGAAAAATTTTGACCCAATTTTTGGACGTTACAATGCACATTGATGATATGGGTAGCAATTCATTTTCTTTTAACCCATTCTAAATTTTGGGGGTGTTACAATCCATCCCTCTTAGGACACAACGTACTCATTATGGTTTTTCCATAATCTTTTAGAATCTTTACCCCGCTAGACGATTGCCCCGGGCTCTTCCATCCATAAGTGTACCTCACAGTTGCAGGGGTGCTCTGATACTATTTATAGCATTCGACCCCCACCCCCGGACGACCCGAGGCATGGTGGCACGACGCCACCTTGTCACAAAACTGGTGCCACCTTGTCACAAAATTGTGGTGCCACCTTGTCATATAACCAGTTTTAATTATCTTTAATTTAATAAATAGATCTCTTTTAATGTTATTAATCATCGCCCTAAAACAACAGTAAAATAGAATTTGAGATTCCATATGGATCCTTGTCCCACTATGAACTGAAGTTCTAATATGGACCGAAGTTTATGTAACGTCCGGCCCCTACCCCCGGATGACTCGAGGCGCAGTGGCACGGCGACACGTCATTCACAATCGGTCTCAAGGCTGACCACTAGCCCCACAGACCACCATTAGCTTTCCAGCATGCTTTGTCCTCACTCGTATGTTTTTCGGGAAAACTTCCCAGAAGGTCACCCATCCCAAGATTGTCCCAAGCCAAGCACGCTTAACTTTGGAGTTCTCAAGTTTTGGACTCCCAAAAAAATAATGTGCACATTGGTGATATGGGTAGCAATTAAATTCCTCTTAACCATGTCTCAATATGTGTTGTTACAATCCACCCCCGTTTGGACACGTCCTCGTTATGGTTAGCCCACATCATTCAAGAATCTTTACCCCCACTAGTCAAAAGCCCAGGGCTCTTACGTCTACATATGCACTCACGGCCATAGGATTGCTCTGATAACATTTGTAACATCCGGTCCCCGCCCTCAGATGACCCGACGCACGGTGGCAAGGCGTCACATCATTCACAATCGATCTAAAGGCTTACCACTAGCCCCACAGACCACCATTACACTTTCCAGTATGATTTGTCCTCCCTCGCATGCTTTCCGGAAAAACTTCACGGAAGGTCACTCATCCCAAGATTGTTCCAAGCCAAGCACACTTAACTTTGGAGTTCTCAAGTTCTGAGCTCCCAGAAAATAATGTGCACATTGGTGATATGGTTAGCAATTCAATTCCTCTTAACCGTGTCTCAATATGGGGTGTTACAGTTCAAATATGGTTTCACGCCAAAAACACAATACTTTCATGCTCAAGTACTTTTAATCCCTAGGCATGTCTTATCTTCTATCTTCTAAAGCTATCTTAAGACCATTGGTTTCATTACCAAGTATTGTTAAGTTCATTTATTAATTTTCCCAATGTAACTAAAATTTAGGCCACACATATCATTAGACTTTAATTTAATATAATATTTGCTATTTACCAAACCGTAACAAATTTCAATATCATTAACATCATAAAATCAATAGTGTCGGTCTATAGCACCCAACCACATTAATTTCATAAAAAAATAAACAACATTCATCCAACAATAAAAAAATATTATCATTTAAGACATAATTTATATTATTATCATCAATTGTCACCAATTGATAGCAATTATCAACCATTGGCTATATAAAGCATACATATAGCCTTAATATCAATATAATGAAATAAACCTACTCTACGTGTAACAATGATTCAGTTAATCAAAAATGAGGTCTACTCCATTTGGATGTTCCCTCCTTATTGGTTTCCTAAAACAACAATACTTTTATGTTTGCTATCTTGTTGTTTTATAATTAAAGATCACTTGTCATTGTACCAAACTAGTGCGTCTTCGTCAATGCCCTATGGCGTCGTTGCCAGTCCAGCTTAGCCAACCCATACTCCTCTCATCAACCATCTAATCATCAATCTACGCAAACTCTTCTCACAACCAATTCCACTGCCACATTGCCTCGGGTCGTTATCATCACAACTCCACTTATTTTATTTTGTTAGTTAAGTCAAATAGCAAAGTAAATTGTTAGTTCACTCTATGTGGTGGGATCGACCCTGCTACTACTACAAATTGCAGAAAATTAGTCTCGGCGATTTTGACACGTATCAAAATTTTTATTGTGGCAAATAAGTCACTATTGGCTTAGGAGCGTAAACAGTACATTGATGAGTCTTTTGCTTTATGGTGGCTCTGAATCAAAACTGAATTTTTAAATTTTTTTAATCGAAACTAGAATCTAATTCGGTGATCATTTGACGGCGAAGTTGCTTCTTTAGAGCAGCAGTGGTGTCCATGCTGTTACAGGCAGTGGTGCGAGGACGATGAATTTAGCCGGTGATGGAAGAGGTGGCCAGAGCTGCCATGGAGGACCTAGTCAGAGCAAATTTGGTGGTATTATGCAACTTTGATGTAGTCACTGCAGGTATTTTTGGCCATAGGAGATAAATGGTGGGTTGTGATGGCAGTGGCTAGAGGTAGTGTAGCAGTGTGGAATTGGTTGTAAGATGAGTCGGCGAAGTGTCGGGTGTTAATTTATTTGTGGCTTACTTGAATTACCCTTAAAAAAAAATTGTTTTTGATTAGAGAGCTTGTTTGAATGGTGAGACTTAGTTTTCTGGTGCATATCAAAGACACTTTTCGATGTTTATTGCACCCTAAATCATTTGTGATGCATCACTTCTCTTTATAATTGCAATCTTAACTTGCTTACATATCGCAGCAAAGTCTACGTGGTAAGATAATTGATCAATGCTCATAGCTAAGAAAAATACATATTTTAGTTATAGATTAGAATTTAACCCATGGTGATAAATTAAATTATATTGAATATGATTTTTATAATAATTATTTTCCATTTGTGATGAATTTCAGAAAAAATATGATGAATTGAAATTCAAGGACTTGGATTCAATAATAATAATAATAATAATAATAATAATAATAATAATAATAATAATAATAATAATAATAATAATAATAATAATAATAATAATAATAATAAAAGGTATAAAAAGAAGAAAATAGAGTTTAATCATTCTAGATTGGAAAACGACAAGCAAATGTCGAGCAAATGACAGACATCAGCTCGTTAACATGATGGATGCAGTGAAGATGTGGATATGGTGCAAGGAAAACAAGTCTGACTTCGTCAATTGAGACCCAATAGGTTCTCGAACAGATAATGGCGAGAGCCAGTCGGAGTATTTGCTCGCCATCTGATAAAAGATTATATTAAAGATTTTTTTAACTCAATTAAATTATAACCTTTTAAAATCTAAACTAATATAACATATAAAAGAGATTAAATTTGAATATATATATATATATATAAGGGGTGGGTAACTACATGTTCGGTTTGATTCCGAGTGGTTCGAACACGAACATGTAAATTGGGTGTTCGGTTCTGAGTGTTTTCGAACACCCAAATATCCTATGGCAAACCGAACTAAACCGAACACTCTGAAATATGTTCGGTTCAGTTCGATTCTTGAGTGTTCTAATTTCGTTGACTTTATTTTGATTATATATAAAAATATATATTCATTAAAATATATCTTTATGAAATTTATTCAAATATAGAACAAATATTAATATTTAAATAAATAAAAATCAAAACCGAACTAAATATGTAGATTTCTTTGGGTATTTGAACTTTAAATAATATTAAAATATGTAAAATAATTTTAAAACATGTTTAGGTGTTCGGTTCGGTTTCTTGGACCCCAATATCAAATCGAACATCCTACCTTGGGTGTTCGGTTCTACTGAAAACCGAACACCCAGAAAAACATGCTAGGAACTGAATTGAAGGTGTTCGGTTCGGATTGGTTCGGTTCTGTTTAGGTGTTTGCATGTTTTTCCCCCTTAATATATATATATATATATTACCTATTTTTCTTTCTTCCTAAACGCCCAATAAAATAATAAAATGGTAAATTAATGAGAGAGAAAATGCATAAATCTCAATCATCAATGAAAATCTAACGGCTGAGATTTATTTTTTTTATCTCTAATTGAAATATAATTTTCACTAGATACAAACTCAAATATATATATATATATATATATAATAGGGTTAATTTCAAAAACTACTCAATTTCTGAAACATTTTACTTTTAACATCAGGTTTTGTAAACTTCTTCCAAAACAATCCCAAAACCACCCTAAAGAACCAAAACCACTCGTAGTTTGGGTGTGGTGCGGGTGGTTTGTGTGTTTTTGAGTTTTTTTCTAATTATTAAGTTTTAATAAATTTTAAATTTTTGTTTAATAATTTTAGTAAATTTTAAATATTTTATTAAATAATTTAAATATTTTTTATTTTTATTTTTAATTTTGCCGTAACTGTAGTGGGAAAATAACCTACGACCTTTAAGGGTCAAAGGTAAGGTCGTAGCAACCCAAAAATATTTCAAAGTTCCACAAGCAAACAAAGCCGAATCCTCGACCGAAGCAAATCAACGGCCTTCGACCGAAGCCATCAGGCTTTCGACCGAAGCCATCAGGCTTTCGACCGAAGAAAGCCCAAGCGGCGCCTATACTAATTACGGCCGAAGGAGCATAACGCCATCCTAACAAAGATTCAGACAAAATAAAAGGGCCCAAGCCCAGTCCGCTTCACATATAATTTCCTAAATCAATTCCGATTGAGAGATCCTTCTCCAAATACAATAAGGAGACCAAGCCCAAGAATGAGACCAAGCCCAAAAAGGAGACCGGATTCAAGAAAGATAGGGAGTCCCAATCCAAATAGAAATAGGACCCAAATACCTCCTATAAATAAGGGGTAGGGATAATTGTAAAGAGATCCAATTTTTCATTGATTAGAGCTAAACTCTGTGAGATTATTTCTGTAAGCTTTTTAGCTATTTTCTCAAGCAATCTTAGCCTAATATTTGGCTGTGGTTTATTTGGCACCACAGTTTGGCGCCCACCGTGGGGCCACGAACCTCACATACAAGGTTAAGATTTCTTGAAATATAGAATCCCATCTTCGATTATTCTCGAAAATTCTCCGCCTGATTCTCCCCAAATATCAATTCCAATGAGTCCCGATACCGCCAACGTAGAAGATCAAGTCCCAAAGATGCCGGAGGAACAGCTGGCAATCTTAATAGAGATGTTGAAGAAATCTGAAGTAGAGAAGGAACAATGGACTATGCAAAACAACGGCACGAGAAGACAGGATCTTCAGAACCTAAAAAGCGGCCATTTGAAAGGACTATGCAAACGAATCCGTATGATCGGCCCTCTCCCACTCTGCTCCCAATCACTGGGGATTTTGGTAAAGTTAGTAGTTGTGTGAGAGAGGTCTAGCCTACGGATAACGGTTTTTGAAGTCAAGTTTTGGTTCATAAATCCCACTAACATAAGAGAAAGAGGCTGGACAGAGAGCCTGGACAGTGATCATCATCACCGAAATATATTCAAAGTCTCTTCCATCCAGATACAAACTTCCAAATCGAGCAGTTGTCGGATGCTTCTAAACGCTGATAAACAAGTTTAAGTTGTTCCCAACCTCTTATCATCCCGCGCTGCCAAGATTTCAGCTTCTTTCTCCAAGTGCACCTCTCCTAATCTCGGTCACCATCCGCATCATCTTCTTTCTTTGCCCCAAAAGAATGGAACCAAAAGTATAAAACATGGTTATAACCTCGGTGATGATCCCAATGGCGGTTGATGGAGATGGGAATTTTAAATCAAAACTTGAATTACTCGACGAAGTAGAACAACTGTTATCAAATTTAAATTGACGGGAAAATCCCAAGACGAATTGCAAGCAGAAGTTAGCGATAGAAATTTAATCAACATTCTGGACACACAAGGCGATGAAGTTTCTTTTTCTTCTTCAACAATCTCTTCATCATCACTGGTGTACTTGAATCTTAGTGCTTCCTTGCACTAACAATACTCATTTTACTCACACCTTCATGCAACATATCAATCGATTCGTCCCCTTCTTCAGTTCTTGAGTCACGACAGAGGGACAATCTGATCAATTGGAAATTCCAACTTCTAAGAGAAATCGAAAAGCGGAGACCTGGCCAAGTTCTTGCCGGATTTAGTGATATCTATTTCAAATAACTGAGAGATTTCTAGTTCTTGACCGACAGGATGGGGTCTCCATGGAAACTCAGTAAAAGAAAAATCGAGCGAGAACAATGAGAAGATAATATATATATATATATATATATATATGTGTGTAAATATATATATAATAAATGAAAAATAATGAATGGCCGAGATCCATGGTTTTGGTCAAGATCAACTCCTGACTTTATGTATAAAGACATTGTCACTCAAATTCCAGTGGAACACAACAGATCTGCTTCTTCTCAAACCAATCAAAAGACAGTGAATATAGTCCATTGCATGACCACATTGACATGGCTTAAATATTTAATATCCTGATATTCTCAGCAAGCCAATATCGAAGTCACATGCGGGCACCATCCAGCCTCCGCTCCCATAGACAAAGTAAAAGTCTTTAAACTCGATCGAACATCATCTGTGCAGGAAGTCACAACGTCTTTGTCATTGTTCTGATCATCAGAAAGCGTTTTACAAACAGCAATCTCTGTATCCTCATTAGACAGCAACATGAACCTTCCACGGTTACCTATTCCAACAAATAGGTTTCTTGTGGAAGAGAACGGATATGATAATAATGATATGTCGGAACTTACAAGAGTACGGTCAAACCCGTTGTTGGTAACATTACAAACGTTGAAAACAGGGGATGTATGGAATACTATGGTTGCAATCCACTTTATGCCATGAATCAATTGCGCAATTTTGTTCAATTCCCAATGGAAATGGAATTGTTTCATTTCCACAAGTTGTTATGCACTTCTTTGGTTGCTGGGCTGATGCTATTACTGTCAAGCATGAAAGGATAATGATTATTTGGAGCTGCCATTGGAGGTTAAGAGCCAAGCAACCATGGTTGAATGTGTTTTTCATGACGAGCCAGGAAGAGGAACCGGACAGCAATTCTTCTGGTGGCGCAAGATCCTCCTGGACCAACGGGTGATCCAAAAAAATAAAAGAGTGAAATTTCCTGTACAAAACCCTCAAAGCGTTGTTGGCTTCCAGGCGACTGGCTTCTCCCCTAGCAAGCTTAGGGTTTCAGGTTCGTAATAATTTCTAATACTGCTCGATCTTAGCAGGTACGCTTCCATACTCTCTCCTCTTCTTAGCCTCTGTAGTTTCAATTCTGAAGATAAATTTATATGTGAATCTCTATTAAACTGAAAATTGATTCGTAAGTTGTACTTATCATCATGACTGATTTACCACATGATGCTTATTCTTTCTATTCATTACCTGTGGATGTCTACGATTTTCTTCTTCTTTTAGTCATTTACTTTCAAGGTCATCAAGGGTACGGACAAAAAAATTGTCAAAGAGCAAGCCTCCGATAAATTCGGGGGTTTCGGGCGAAGAACATCTGCCAAAGGGCAGTCAACAAAATTGCCAAAGGGCAATCCGAAAAAATTGCCAAAGGGCAAGCCTCTGGTAAATCCAGAAGGTCTCAGGCGAAGGCACATTGCCAAAGGGCAACCCGAAAAAAATTGCCAAAGGGCAAGCCTCTGGTAAATCCAGAAGGTTTCGGGCGAAGAACATCTGCCAAAGGGCAGTCAACAAAATTGCCAAAGGGCAACCCGAAAAAAATTGCCAAAGGGCAAGCCTCTGGTAAATCCAGAAGGTCTCGGGCGAAGATACATTGCCAAAGGGCAACCCGAAAAAATTGCCAAAGGGCAAGCCTCTGGTAAATCCAGAAGGTCTCGGGCGAAGATACATTACCAAAGGGCAACCCGAAAAAATTTCCAAAGGGCAAGCCTTTGGTAAATCCAGAAGGTCTCGGGCGAACACATATTGCCAAAGGGCAACCCGAAAAAAATTGCCGAAGGGCAAGCCTCTGGTAAATCCAGAAGGTCTCGGGCGAAGATACATTGCCAAAGGGCAACCCGAAAAAATTGCCAAAGGGCAAGCCTCTGGTAAATCCAGAAGGTCTCGGGCGAACACATATTGCCAAAGGGCAACCCGAAAAAATTGCCAAAGGGCAAGCCTCTGGTAAATCCAGAAGGTCTCGGGCGAAGATACATTGCTAAAGGGCAACCCGAAAAAATTGCCAAAGGGCAAGCCTCTGGTAAATCCAGAAGGTCTCGGGCGAAGACATATTGCCAAAGGGCAATCCGAAAATTGCTAAAGGGCAAACCTCTGGTAAATCCAGAAGGTTTCGGGCAAAGAAGAATTGCCAAAGGGCAACCAACAAAATTGCCAAAGGGCGAATCTCTGATGAATTCAGTATACTGCGGACAAAAGACGACAAAAACGCGATCAAAACCCTAGGAGATACGAGTGAGAGAATTTTCAAAGTACAGTAGGCAAAACCTGCCAAGAACGTACTTCGGCCGAAGCAGTCAGAGAACCCAATGGGGCCACGCTCGGTCGAAGCAAACACAACAAACCCTCAAAAATCAGTCCAAAACCAACAGAACTCCCCAAGACAATAGGGGATTGAACCGGTCCAAAGTTAAAAGCACAAGAAATGATCTCCTCGGCCGAAGACAGAAACCTGGGGATTGATCCCCAAACCTGTGTACTGACAACAATAGATGAAAACAAGGAAAGACAAAGCACCAAAAGCAAAACACTACCTGAAACGGGTCCAAAGAAGTTGACCATAGACTCATCATCAGCCGAAATCACAGAAAAAGTGTAACCAGGGATTGGCCGAACTCTCAGCCGTAATCCTAAAAGCCAATGGCATTGATTCCGAACTTTTGATCGAATCTCCCACTAACTTGCATTGCCACACTTGAAAAATCAAGTAGTAGCAATGGGGGATTACTGTAGTGGGAAAATAACCTACGACCTTTAAGGGTCAAAGGTAAGGTCGTAGCAACCCAAAAATATTTCAAAGTTCCACAAGCAAACAAAGCCGAATCCTCGACCGAAGCAAATCAACGGCCTTCGACCGAAGCCATCAGGCTTTCGACCGAAGAAAGCCCAAGCGGCGCCTATACTAATTACGGCCGAAGGAGCATAACGCCATCCTAACAAAGATTCAGACAAAACAAAAGGGCCCAGGCCCAGTCCGCTTCACATATAATTTCCTAAATCAATTCCAATTGAGAGATCCTTCTCCAAATACAATAAGGAGACCAAGCCCAAGAATGAGACCAAGCCCAAAAAGAAGACCGGATTCAAGAAATATAGGGAGTCCCAATCCAAATAGAAATAGGACCCAAATACCTCCTATAAATAAGGGGTAGGGATAATTGTAAAGAGATCCAATTTTTCATTGATTAGAGTTAAACTCTGTGAGATTATTTCTGTAAGCTTTTTAGCTATTTTCTCAATCAATCTTAGCCTAATATTTGTCTGTGATTTATTTGGCACCACAGTAACTAAACAAAAATTCTATAATTTTAGAAATTTTTAATTTTTAATTCATTAATTTTAGTAATTTATAGTTTTAGTTACTTAATTTATTTTTAATAAACTAAATACGTAATGACTTAAATATTTTTAATTTTTTAATTTATTATTTTTTAAAAATAAATAAATAACTTCCTACTTTTAATTTTATTAAACTAACTTCCTAATTTTAATTTTTAATTTTATTAAACTACAACTAGTATCAATAATAGTTTTTAAAATTTTAATTTTTTTGTTTAATAATTTGAATAATTTTCATTTTTATCCTTTAATCTTTAATTTTATACCTACAACCGAAATTTAAATAGTTTTTAATGAAATACTGAATTTTATTTTTATAATTGATTTTATAAAATAAAATAACTATTAAATATATCAACATTTCTAATTTTAATAATTTTTATTTATTGATATTTTAAAAAAACTTATAAAATTGTTACAAGAATAATATAATTTTTTTTTAATAACTTTTCAAATATACCTATAATTAAATAATCTCTTGTTATAGGTTTAGTAAATTAAAAAATAAAAATTAAAACAATATATTAGAAATTTATTTAACCAAATATTTAAAAAAATATTAAATCTATACATTAATTTTTTTTTAATTTACTAATTTTAAAAATAATTTAAACTAAAAATTGTTGAAAATTATTAATCCAACATTAAAAAAAATACTAAACTATATAATATTTTATTTTAGTTAAATAATAATATTAAATTATTTAATGAAACATTAAAAATTTAATTAAATTATTAAATCAAAAATTTAATAATTATTAAAACCAAATAATTAGCAAAATCACTAAACAAAAAAAATACAATAATTATTCAAAAATACAAAACCACCTATTATGGTTTTGGTTGGGATGGTTCTGAGGTAATTTAGTAGAAGTTTACACAATCAAAGGTAAGAAATAAAATGTTTCAACATTTGGTAAATAGCTCACTGGTTCATTATTATGCCTTGTTAAAATTGGTTCAGTTTAATAAAAAAAAATAAATAAAAGAGCAGATATTTTAGCTTTCTATTCTTTTTCTCATAGACGATTACATTGCCTGATCAACGAAAACATGAAACTCATGTATGGTTCTCGACTCCTAAATAAGTAGCGTCATACATTCAACATGAGAGAGAGGAGCTGAAATTCTATTCTCCGGAAAATAAAAGAAGAGTCGATTGGAACTTTTGAGGACAAGGGTTATTTTGAATTAAAAAAAGGAACTATGCAGAACCAAAGGCATTAACAACAAAAGCCATCATCTTCACAGACACCAACAGAAACCAACTCTGGTTCCATTACCACACGCCAAACATGAAATCTTTTGCCTTTTCCACGGAAGCAGTGTGTATTGGATTAGCTATATCAACGGTTTATGCGTCCACAACCTTATCTTTCTCACTGGCCTTACCTTCTTTGGCAATGTGAAAGCCCTCGATCTTGCGAGTAACCTCATCAGCCATAACCTTCACTTTCCCAGCTGGCCCGTTCGAAGGATGTGAATCATCCTCTTCACCACTAGCAGGACCCGTCTGCCATATTCTAATTGTACCATCTTCAGATCCTGAGGCATATGATTCTCCTCCAGGAGCAAACCGTACACAGTGAACAGGACCATGATGACCTTTGTTGCATCCTACACATTGATTTATACAATAAGTATGATAGTTATAGTCTAAAAACACAAAAGCAGCTATAATCACAAACCAATATATATTCTAACTCCATTTTCAAATTGGAGATCCCACGCAAAATGTCATTTTGTTAAAAGATTATATTTCAATCCATTGACTAGAGACATTTTGTTCTCTGAGTTTCAAATTTTGATGCTGTAACAGGAATGTCATTAATTACTATGTCACAGCAAATTTCAAGGAACCTACCAATTTGTTCACCCGTATGGAAATCAAAAACATGTACCCACATGTCTTCTCCTCCCGCAACAAACTTATTTCCATATTTTGGTTCCAATGAAGCTGATTCTACATTGCAGGGCATGTTATAACTCTTCACCAATCCAAAACTGAAATACAAATGGCAATAACTGAGTCAATGCTACAAAACCATAGAGTAATGAGAAACCAGTTTAGATAGAACTTACTGATTTGCATCCCAAAAGCAAACAGATGAGCCATCTGCTGTTGTTATATACCGACCATCCTGACTAACTTCAGCACTAGTCACAGGTGATTTGGTTTCCAATGTTTGAACTATTTTACTACTTCTTATATCCCATAACCTACAAATACACAAGCATGGCCAAGTAAAAGATGCTGCCAGAGAAGAAGTATACAAAAGATACACACAAACGGTAATTCTATAATGCCAAAATCAGAAAGAAAGAAAAGATGAAACTTCCTTTTAATTTTTTTATTAGGATAGGAAAAGGAATAAAAAATAAATAAATAAAAAAATAATAAAAAAAAAAGAAAGAAAAAAGAAAGAAGAAGCCTACCTTTCCAACCAAATATATATAAACATACTGTCAATGAGATTTAAGGATATATATATAACGCACTACATCGGACTTAAATCATTTGTTTTAAAACATGATAATAGACATTTGCTGGGTACTGAGCTGGTCAATCCTATAGGATTACACTACTGCAGGTTCCTGGTATATTCATGATATGAACAAAGTGCTTAAGAATAGTACTGCCACCCAACGACACAAAATATGTACCTGTTTGGCCACATGTACGCAAACGGCCACACCAGAACTGGAAAGTGTTTGATACCTGTATGGCCACATGTACGCAAACGGCCACACCAGAACTGGAATGTGTTTGAAAGGCCGTATATACAAGGCTGCTCAAAGAAGCCATTTGGATAAGGGTAAATGGCATATAAGAGCATCTCCATCCACACTCTATTTTCCACCCTATTCTAAAATTTCAAAAAGCATACTTTTCACAACTTTTTCTATCAATAGTTTTTTTTCTCCAATCACACACTAACTCTATTTTAGTGTAAATTAAATATAATGTTATACATATTATATCAAATAATTCAATAATATATACAGATATTAGATTCAAATTAAAGATCTCACCCAATCATGTTTTAAAGAAAATTATTTTTTCTCAACAAATAACGATTAAAGTACAAATGGTGAATAGTTGCCCTCTAACTTGATGGCCTCTTCTTTTAATGCATTTTCCATGCCAGATTTTAGCCTTGGACAACACAAAATAAAGAACCGTTGAAGAATTTTTAACTCTACAAGCTATTTTGCTTACATGATTGGAGATGGTCTACATCATATATAGTGTTTAAATAATTTGTTGAATAGTTGTGAAAAAAGAGAAGAACACCAGAGGTGGCTGCTAGGTCGGTGAAGAAGTCAATTGAGAAGAAAGGAAAAAATAAATAAATAATAAGAAAAGTGGTAAGTGTCCGGCAGTGCTGCTTGCTGATAGAGTGGACGAAATGAAGAAACAAGAGAAGTCTAAACTGGAAGAGAAGAAGAAAGAACTAGAGGTCTCACGTGGTAGTGCAGGTTGCTAATTCTAGTACATGTATAGTCAGACACTGACACCTCAACTTTCTTCAAAATTTAAAAACCCAAAATTTCTATAAAATTCTTAACAAAACTCTACATTTCAACAAAACATCATGGTCTTTTTAAATATTAATTAATATTTCCATATCAATATATCATGTATCAAAAGGTGACCATACCGCATTTTATATAAATATTTTGCACCATTACTGCCATCCACAGGTTAAGGTATGAACAAAGCTCTATTGCAAAAATTGGTAGGGTGTGGCCATTTATACAGGAAAATAATACCAAATAATACCAGAGCATATTGGCACATTCGTTATTAGGGCCACTGTTTACAGGTCCTATCTTGAACCTGAAATAGAGCTGTATTCTATATGTTGAATCAAAGATCTCTAGGATTTTAAGCTTTTGAAAGATGATCTCTGCCAATCAAAGGGTTCGACAACTATTTACATCAACAAGAAGCCATACCTGGCAACAACAATTGCTTTTCGGGCAAAGAAAACTTGTTTCCGGCTACCAAAACCGACAAAAATCTTATTTGCAGTGACAAACTCATAAAACTTCTAGTTATGTAGAATCATAAGGGTTTAAATAATAGAACAAATAAAAGTGTCTAGAAAAACCATACATGTCAAAGGAATAAATGTTAAGTTTTATTATGTTGACTAGGGGTATGGAAAGTTAAAAGTTAAATGCTTGTTTACACAAGAGAATGTTATATTAGTATTTAAATTAATATTTACTTTAATTGTATCTATTTTTAGATGGTTTTCTAAATAACTGTATCCATGACCCGTGTTGACCGTATAGATACGACGGTATCACGTACGGATTACTGGTTGTATCAAACGCCATTTCCAAATTTTAACAACATTGGCACGAACCCTAGTTAAGGTTTCTTGGTCCACTAAAGAATGATACTTGCCTACATCTGTCAGTAACCAGCTTCGTAGCCAGCAATAAGAAGTTAAACACACACTTGCATTTTATTAAATCCAACTTATTAAAAGTTAAGATGATAGTGTCTCGCAATGCATAATAGCCACAAACAATCAGCACTGCATTGATTTTTATGAAAAACTAACACGACATTCAGCAATCAGTCACCGTATACTTATCACAAAACTTCCACAGAAAAATCCAACAAAACCAACATTTTAAATGCTAGAAGGATCTAATTTCAGTCAAGAGGGAATGAATAAAAGAAACTAAAAAATGACAACATGACATAAACACTGTTCATACCTCACGCCACCAGTATCAGTACAGGAACTTAGTATTGTCTGGTCACTGTGAAGCCATGCAACTGTCCTAATAGAACCAGGAGAATTGTGAACTTCACTTGGCGAAGCATCAGGACGATTCAAATCGTATATACGTAGTACTTTCTCAAATCCACCAGTAAGTAGTCGACGAGTATCCTGTACATATACTGATAGATATAAAGCCAATATCTTGCACAACAAAACAGGGGAAATTATGTTTAAAAAACAAATTTTTTAACAAATTCAGCCGCAAACAATTGCAGTTCACAAAAGTTCAGTCACCAAACAAGGGGGTAGGAATAATGAGACTTACTATACATGGAACAAATAGAGAAAAAAAGATTAAAAAAAATCAAAATTGTCAAAGCCGAAACATACATGCAAATCGAGTCAACCAACAGAGATGAAGAGAAGACCAATTATGTAGAAAAAAACAAACTACAGAAATTTGTATATATGTGTGTGTTATTTTCCACAATTTCAGCCAATAACTTGGATGCTCTTACAAACATTTAGACAACAATTAGGAAGAGCACACTATTATTTATTGCAACTTGAAATATAACAACACCCAAATGCAAAATTTAGATGACAAGCCTATAAAAGGTTCAACTAGAAATAAGTTTCTTCTTGGAAGTCATTAGATAGCACGATATATCAAGTCTAGATATTGTATCAAAGAAGAGTAAAGTTCAAGAGAGGAAAAGATATTGTATCAAAGAAGAGTAAGCTCGAGAGGAAAAAAGATCCACCTCTGAAAAAGCACATGCTCGAACAATATGCTTGTGGTCAAAAGAGTGCAACTCATCCCCAGTCAACGCATCCCAAACTTTCCTGGTAGTGCCAACATATAGCAAAAACAAATAGGATTTGGTGAACTCTTTTAAAAATAAAAGTATTCTCACAAGCTAAAAATTACAACAAACTACATTTCCATACAATGAAACACCATGACAAAAATTAGCAGCAGACTAATTTCTTATTTATAATAATCCTCTAGAAGTAGAGAACCCTTATCAGTGAGATGTCAAAATTCAATAATTTTGGCACAAACAACATAACCTATAATAGAAAACAGATAATATGATACACGCGCATGCACACCAATACAGTCCGTGCCATTTGTCATACAAATTATGGATTGCTTATTTTCCATTTTAAGAGTTCAGAATGTAGTTTCCCTTGAAGAAATGTGTTTAAATGCATTGATGTACTTATTATTGACAATGGTTTTAACCTCACATACATAGTTAAAATTGAATTGTCGGATTCAATTATCCAACGATAATAATTCAATCCTCAAATATTTCAACAAGGAAAGCAACATTACAATACATTACTATTTAGAATGTTACGTAACCCAAGTTAACACATGGATATGCCATGGATAACCAACTTACTATGCAACTGAAAAATTACAAGAAAATAATAGTTCGACCTGAGAGGGGTTCACTTACGCCGTAAAATCTGCAGATCCAGACGCAGCACAAAGAGCATTAGTGTCCAAAGAGCAACTCCACACTGCACCTTTATGTCCTTCAAAGGTACCGATCCAATCTCCCGTCTCCCCATTTCTCAACATAGGAGTAGAATCTGTATCCCATAGAATATCAGTTTCCCATTGAAATGTAGTATACTAGTATGCAAAAATGTCATGCAGCGAAGAGTTTCTAAAAAAATCACATACATGCATTTCCTTAACTAAACTGAATTCACTAAAACCAAATCCGAAAAAATTCCCAAAAATCAGTAAATGAAAATTCTGACAAATTCAAAGCATCAATTTTATGCCAAAGATTGATACATAAATGTCAGCTAAAGCAGCATGCAAAGAAACTAATAGACCAAAACTATAAGTTATTATAAAATCAAAACTAATACCATCAAATACCAGATTTTACAAGTTCAAGGATGGCATGACAAGAATACTACCACTTGTGATCAACATAGAATGACTAAAAATGCACCATCAAAACCATTGAGCCCTTAAACATCAACAAACATTCAATAACCTTTATAACACAAAAACAATTCTCACAGTCGTGACGATTAAACTCAATATCCAAAAGTTCCAACTGTCATTGCCATAAAAAAAATTTAAAAATAAATAAATCACACACGATCGCAGGTACGCAGGCAGAGAATTATACCTTTGCTGGCACTGATAAGGAAAAAACCATCTGGAGTGATGGGACTGTAGAACAAATCAACGACTGGACGTGAATGGCCGTGACAAACCAACGGCACTGCCACCTTCTTCTTCTCCATCTCTATCCTTCGATCAAGGTTACAAAATCCGAGAAATTTCGATGGTATAGAAAAAAATCGATTTGATTATACAAACAACAAAAACGATCAAAATCGTTTCAATTCACAAATCAGTAAGAAGATCTATGGAATTGACAAAGAAAAGTAAAAATAAGGGAAACCCTAATTGCTATTATCTTTTGATTTTTGTTATATAAAGATACAATAAACAAGCTAAGCGATAAATCTATAAATGAGAAAAACTTAGACGAGGAGAGGAAAAAAAAAATAGAACGAAAAGAAGAAATGGCTAAGTGCAGAAGACAGATTCAGGTACCGACATGGTTTTATAGTTCAAACCTGTCTGCTCCTCTCTCTTTCTTTCTTTTCCTCAAGTTACTTTCCTTTTTTATTATTTCTCCCATCCTTAATATAAAATATTTCATATTTTGCCCATTCAAAATTTTATAAAATTTCATAAAAATTCTATGAATGTTTGGGATAATCCCAAAATAAACCATGACAAATTTGAGATTTTCGGCAAACAATTAAGCCAGTTTTTTAAATTACTATTATTTTTATCAGCACGAAAACTGTTAGATTTTTTTAAAAATGAATTTTGAATTTTGGTAGAGCTCTAGGATGTGGGTCTAATAATGGTGGTCCGTCAACATTTTGTGGTTTAACGAAAAAGAAATGATAGAAAAATCATTTTCGATACTTTTAATTTCATCGAATCTCCTTCATTCAATGATCAATCATGGAGAGACCACCACCATTAGACTCGTTTCTTAGAGTTCTATTAAATTCAAAAAAAAAATCCTGTTAAAAATTTCAACATTTTTAACCTGGCAGTGATACAATAAGGAAGAAGAAAGTTGGTGTGGTTTTTCGAGAAAATCTCAATTTCGCGGTGATTTATTGGAATTAACCCTATTATTTTTTATCTATTATAAAATTAGAATTAGAATACGAGAAATAAAGGAATTGAAATAGATTAGAGATTAGTAGCTTTCCATTGGCAACAATTTATCATATAAGATACAAAAATGTTAAATTTTCTAATAGTATCAATGCAGAACAATACTTGGATAACAAAATGGAAATACAAACTCAAACAAATCTCATATGATATGCATTGAAGATACATATAGGCAACATGATAGTGGAACATGTCACGTCCAATATTTGGGGTTAAATTAAACTTATTTTATTATTTTATTAATTTTGAAAATACTTTTGAAATGGGGAAAATTTTTGAATTAAAAGAACTCCAATGGGCTTGTTTGCAATTTAAAAGTGGTTAGGTGAAACCTTAGGTTATTACCCTCAAGGAAATAATCATTCAGCCGCCAGAATAAATTTTCTATTTCTCTCTCAAATCTGAAAACTCAAACACTGTTCCATTGCCTCTTAAGCTCTGAAACACAAAACCTTAGCTGAATTTTACTCTCTGTTTTCATTCAAGCAAGTTTCAATTTATTGTCAAGAATTTCGTTTCAATTTATTGTCAAGAATTTCGTGAGCTGATTCATAAGGTTCATCTTCTAGTTTTTCATGAAACTCTAACTTTCAAATTTCTATTGTTGTCAAGTTTGTTATTGATTTTGTGTTGTCCGTTGTTTAGGTGACGGAGTAGGGGAACGTCAGCCGGAGTAGTCCTACTCTTGGATTAGTGTATTACGCTTAGTAGCTATGTTTAAGCCCTTACTTATGTCTGTTTTTGCCTATTCCATGCTACATTAACATGGACTAAACTTAATGTATGTTGAAACTTGAATCTGGACTCTGTGATATGTTTTATGCTTTGATATTGTTGTCATCTTGCTGATAAATTGCTATTGTGTGAACTGTCGTAAGTATCTGTTGAATGTTGTAAGACATAACTTAATAAAATATAAAAACTAAGCCCGGTCTAAAGTGTGATAGCGATAAGACCGGCATATGCCGTAAGGATATTAGATGTATACAACGATACGTGAAACGTACAGGCCTTGACTTGCCTTCTAGATCTGACCACATTAGGCCTTGTTGCCTTCAGGATGTGATGAGATCAAACTTGTTATGGGGTCTCTGACCCATTTTTTAAAGCTTTGCTGATAAGTAAGTGATCTCTGACCTAACTCTGTTTATGTTCCTGATTTTGTTATCAAACTTAAAATAGACAAATAATCGGTAATCTTATATTTTATATGTATGATAAAAATCTGGTAAGAAATCTTAAATCTGAAGCATTTTGAATCTATTATTCTCTGGAATCTGGTACTTACAATCTGGCAAGTTAATTACTTGACAAAAATCAGATATTTCATACACACTTAAGGGAATCTGAACTCTGATGTCTGAAATGTATATAAGAAAATATGGAATCTTAAGTTTACTTTAAACTAATTCTGTTTGTTATGTTGTATTGATGATTTCTGAACTGTATGCTTGTTATTGGGTTAATATGCTGCCTTTCGACTAGCTTGTTGCCTAATTGGTTAATTTGAAGAAGATTTAAAAGTTAAAATTCAAACGAGTCAGACTTAGGCAAAATTTCATTACTCAGCCTAACCATCGCCAAGCTATCGCCAGAGTTAGGCGAATCATATTTCTGAACCTAACACCATTGCCTAAGTACATCGCCAAAGCTAAGAGTGAGGTTGGCGACTCCTTCTTCAACTCACAAGTGTCATCGCCTTATAGCAAGCGAGACCTCCCAAATAGTTATCCTTCGCCAAGTATCATCGGTAAGTGTTAGGCTTCAACCAGGACTTTAAACTCCCTTCACCAAATGCATTGCCAAGCTATTGGTGAAACCCTCTCTAAAGTTAAACTTTCGCCAAGTTACTTCGCTAATGGTTAGGCAAAATTTCCTCAAATTTTAACCCTTCACCAAGATATAAGCGACACCTTAAATCAATTGTTGAACTTTGCCAAATTCCCTTGCCAAATTGCTAACCTCTGCCTTTGAAAAGCATCGCCAGACAATCTTGCCCCAGTCAGGCAACAATTTCCTCAGTTTTCAGCCATCCCCAGAAAGTTATTTTCCTATTGCCTCGAGCATCACCAAGCTTGTTTTCTTGCTAATTTTCTTTTTGGACTTAAAATGAAAAGATATTATAAGCTTGATTCGGACTTAAAACGAATAAGTTATGACCATTTTAAGTTAAGAGCATTTTCAGGGTATAACCAATCTGTTTAACCATATTTAATGGTAATAGATTTGCTTACTACTCATTAAGAAACCTAAGAAGCTTTAGAACTTTTTAAAGTTGTTTGATTTCTATTGTACTCTTCTTTTTGCTCCTGTTTAAAGCATTTGGATTGTCAGGTAAGTTGCATATGATGTGTGTTCATGCTTAATTGCTAATCTAAGAAGCATTATATGTGTGTGGATGCTTGGCCATTGGCTTACTAACCAGAAGTCTGACCCTGTTATTTCTTCATTTTTATTTGTATGTTAATTCAAACAGTCAGGTGGAATAGCAAGGCACACATATCATATACATGCATCAACCCTATCATGTACACCTATATTTCAGTACTTGTTTTCAGTTTGATTTCTTTCTGAATATTTGTAATGAATTTTTATTCTATATCAGTTGTAAACTAGATTTTAAACGTTATGTTTTCAGATTCTAATCTCAGTTGGTTAAAGAACAATTTTGAATTACTGTACCGCTGCACATTTGGTTTGTGTTTCAGTATTGTTCCTTTCATTGAGCAAGTTGATATTCTTTTTAGTTTTGACTATATATACACATATATATATATATATATTCTCTGTTACTCTTTCTGTCTATAAGTTTTGTTGTGGGTGTTTACATCCTTGCATCTGTCTGTATGGCGGGTGTGTGACACGCTACAAAATAAGTGTTAATAATTTGCAAATAACTATAATGATGCAGATGTTTATGGAAAACGACAATTTTCAATACTCTCCTTGAATTTCATTATTTTATTAATTTGATTGTCACGTTAAAACTTTATCCAAAAGAAAATTCCATCTTCAAGTAATTTAGCCGATTGTTACACCTTAGGAGATGACGGTATAACTATACACAAAAATGTTGACAGTTTGAGAACATCCTTTATGTGGATCCGAAAAGAATCCAGCATTTGCATAACCACTCAAACCTAAATATTTATCTAAATTTGCATACAATAATCCAAAATATTTCATACCATTTAGGTAAAGTAAAATATATTTAATTTCATTTAAGTGCCAATGTGTAAACCCAAACCCCCGCCTTACAGACAAATGCAGGGAGATGGACGTTACGACAGAGAACATACATATTATACTTATTCTGAACAATTATCAAATATCCAAATAGAACTTATATTATTGTAATATATAAAATAATAAACTGAAATGATAAATTGGATACTTAATCAAGGTTTGAACTTAAAATCATCTGAATACAAAATCATTAGAAATCGAAAACATAATGTTTCAAAATCTAGGAAATAGTTTAATAAAGCTTAAAAGTTCAGTACATAATATAAGCGGAAGCAAATCCGAAAAACCAATGTTAGAACTGATGCATGAAGTGATATATATGTGCCTTGCTAATCCACCTGATAGTCTGAACTCAGCATTTTCCATCCCGATCAGAAAAATTAACATACAAAACAAAAATAAAGAAACAACAGGGTCAGACTATCGAATGTCTGGTTAGTAAGCCAATGCCCAACATCCACACACATACAATGCTTCTTAAATTAACAATTAAGCATGAACACACAACATATGCAGCTTACCTGACCATCCAGATGCCTAAATCAGAAGCAAGCAGAAGAATACAGAAGAATTCAAACAACTCTGAAAGGTTCTAAAGCTTACTAGGTTCCTTAAGGAAATAACAAATAAATCCATTACCATCAACAGTGATTAAACAGATTAATTATACCCAGAAAAGACTCTAAACTTAAAATAGTCATAACTTATTCATTTTAAGTCCGAATCAGGCTTATAATAACTTTTCGGAAAGGGAAAATCAAGAGGAAGAAGTTTGGAAAAAGACTGGCAAAGAAAAGGGTCATGGTGAAATGTTCAGGCGACATAAAAGTATTTCGCCTCAATTCTTGTCAACAGTTTAGGCGAGATTGAAACATGTTGCCTCAATCTGGCGATGTGTTTGGCGACAATTATTTCCATGAGAATTTCTTAGAGACTTGTACTTGGAAATATAGAAACATTTAGCCTCACTTCTAGGCAAGGTGTTGTTAGACGATGATTTTTCAAAAGGAAAAGTCTCGTCTAGTAATTTTGGCGAGGTATTTGGCGAAAAGTTAAAATTTAAGGAGATTTCGCTTGACTACAAGCAAAGTAACTTGGCGAGATTTCAACTTCAAAAATGGGTATCGTTTAAGTTTTGGCGAGATTGATAGGCGATGGACACAAGATGTTGCCAACTTATTACTTAGCTTAGGGATATACTTTGGCGAGTGTTCAAAGTTTTGCCTGCAAACAGGCAATGACACTGGCAAAGGACAGAAGGAGTCGCCTACCTTACTCTAAGCTTTGGCGATGTACTTAGGTTGAGTAATTAAAATTTCGCCTAAGTCTAGTTCGTTTATTTCAAATTTTAAATCTTCTTCAACTCAACCAGTTAGGCAACAGTCAGTCTAAAGGCAGCATGTTAACCCAATGATGGTAAGCAATTCAAAAATACCAAAATAACACATCAAACAAAATCAGTTTAGAGTACACTTGGGAATTCAGATTTGCAGATCATATACTAGATTACATATCAGACATCAGATTTACAAAGAATGACAGATATATATACTAGAGTATAACAGCTTATTATGCAGGTTATAAAACTTAACAAATGATGTCAGATTATATGTTCAATATGCATCAGATTTCAGAGATTTCTTAGCAAGTTCTTATTAAACACAGAAAACATCAGATTACAGATTATTTGCCTATCTTTAGTTAGATAACAAAATCAGGAATAGAAAATAGGTCATAGACCTCTTACTTATGAGCAAAGCTCCAGATAAATGGATTAAGGATCCCAGAAAATTTGAGCAAAGCTCTAGACAAAGTTGATGTCGTCACAACCAGAAGGCAACAAGGCCTGATGTCGTCATATCCAGAAGGCATTCAAGGCCTGTATATTTTCACGTATCGATGTATACATCTAATATCCTTATGGCATGCCGGTCTTATCGCTATACTTTAGACAGGACTTAGTTTCAGATTATAACAGAGTATAGCTTGCAGCAATCGATGGATATTTCAGCAGTTCACATAATAGTCATTTATCAGCAGTTTAATAGCAGAAACAAAAACATAAAGCATGTATAAGCTTTCAGATTCATGTTCGTTGCACTTTAAGTTATGTTCAAGTTAAATGCAACACAGAACATACAAGAACAGATAGTAGTGGGGGCTTAAACATGGCTACTAACCGAATACGCTAATCCAACAGCAGGACTACTCCAATTGACGTTCTCCTACTCCGTCTCTGAAATATAGGATAGAACAAATTCAATAACAGACTCAAATCACACTAGAAATTCGAAGATCAGGGTTTCCAACTTGAGAACAGAAACGACATTGAAGAGCAGACCCAAAACAATCATGAACATATGAACTTACCTTCACGCTCGAAGAATAGGTTCAAGGAAAACTTTTAGATTGACAACAAAAACCAATGTAAAAGTGAAAGAGAATTTCTGTTTGAGTTTTTCAAAGTTCAAAGAAAAGAGAAGAAATGGGTTCTGACGACTGAATGATTGTTGGTGGGGTAACCTAGGTTTTCACCTAATCATAGATAAATTGTAAACAAGCCCACCAGAGTTGTTTTAATTCAAAAATTTCCCCATGTCAAAAGTATTTTCAAAATCAGTCAAATAACAAAATGAGTTTTAATTTGGCCCCATTTATGGACGCGACCAATGGGTTAGTGCAAAACTATATATTGCAACTAGATTCATAGCAGACGAATATCTAGTCTTTTACATTAAGCCAAATATGACAGTGAACCAACTGCATCCAAATATGGTACTTTAAGCCTGACTATCTTTTCATCATTTTTTTTTGACAGAATGGATCTTTCTTGAGATCAAGTGTTCTAACAACCATTAGTGTACTTAATTGGTAGGCATTGTCCATATCGAATATTTTCAAAAGACTTTTAGTGTATGATGATTGACAAACCAATATACATTTGGTTTATGTTCAATTTCTAGGCAAAGAAAATATTTGGTTTTCCCTGAATCTTTCATCTCAAACTTCTTTTTCATTATCTAGCACTTTGTTTGATCTTTTTAGGAGTTCCAATGATATTCATATAATTAACATGTACTCCATATGGTATTATTCTAGTATCATTATGTTATGAAACATTTAATGAGACAGGTGTACAATATTTCTCTAGATTGTTTTAATTTATATAAAGACTTTTGTAACTTTATGGATTACAAGTTTTGATCTCAATTTATGTGATACATTTGGTTTATGTTCAATTTTTAGGCAAAGACAATATTTGGTTTTCCTTAAATCTTTCATCTGAAACTTCTTTTTTAATATTCAGTAGTTTGTTTGATCTTTTCAAGAGTTCCAATGATATTGATATCATTAACATGTACTCCTATAATTGGAAAACTAGATTATTATTTTTTTATGAAGATACATGAACATGTGATAACATTTGACCTGTTTATCACACGACACATTTAACCTGCTTATAAACGAGTCGAGTGGGGTTTGACTAACAGGTTAACGTGTCGACCCGTATAATTGGGGTCAAAATAAAATTTATATAATTTTGAAGGGTTAAATAATAATTTTTAATATATATTATCAATCTTACAAAACCCTAACTTTTTACAAAATTAGAAGCTATTCTGCTTCTTTGCCTCCTCTATCACCTTTAACCGCCCCGTAAAGCTTCCTCCCATTTACCTCCTATATCGTCATTAACCAATCATTACTCAAATATCACCTCCACTATCCCCTCTTTGTGGTTTGCGTCAGACGAAACTATTCTCTATGACTATCTATTCTTAGCGTTGTTAATAACCCTCATTGTCAATTTCTCGTGTGGTATGTTTTTTCTTACACTAATAGTCTTAATCCTAGTTATTTTATTTTTAGCGTAGAAGTTAGTTTCTCTCTATGATTTGATATAAGTTTCTCTCTATGATTTGATATATTGTTCTTAACTTTTATTAGTTTTAAGGGAGATTCTCAAACAACCACCGCAGGTTTGGCCTATAAGCCAAAAGACCTCCTCTATTTTGTTTTTAGCCAGAAAACCTAAACTTGGGTTTTTGCATCCAAGTTACTGTTCATCAGTCAATGATGAACAACAACCGAGGGGTATTTTGGTAATTTTAATTTTTTTAAATCTAGAAAATTTAAAATTAAAAGAAAGAAATTATTTTTTTTTCTAATTTTTCCCTTCCTTTTATTTTCTTTCATTTTTTTTCCGTCTTTTTTTCCTTTTAATTTCTTCAATTTTTTAAAATTAAAAAATTTAAAAACATAAAAATTGAAAAATAAAATAAAAAGTAACTTTTTATTTCTTCATTCTTTTTCTTTTTTTCCTTGGGTTTTTTAATTATTTTTTTAAAATTTTAAAAAAATAAAAATAAAATAAATAAAATAAAATAAAATTCTCTTCTTTTCTTTTCCCCCTCTTTTATTTCTTGTTTTTTTAACCTTCTATTTTTTTTTAAAATTATAAAAATTTTAAAAACCAAAAATTTAAAAAAATTTAAATTATAAAAAACTAAAAATTAAAAATTAAAATAATAATAATAAATTCTCTTTTTTTCCCCATTTTTTCTTTTTTTTTTTTTTTTTTGTTTTTTTTCCTTTTTTTTTTCCTAAAAAAATAAGAAAAAGATAAGAAAGAAAGGGGAAAAAAGAAAATTTTTTTTTCGTTTTTTAGTTTTTTAAATTTTTTAAATTTAAAAAACTAAAATTATCAAAATACCCCTCGGTTACTTTTAATCACTGACGGATGAAAAAGTAACTTGGATGGAAAATCACAAGTTTAGGTTTTTTGGATTAAAAACAAAACAGAGGAGGTTTTTTTGCTAAAAGGTCAAATGTGGGGTGGTTTTTTGGGAATCTCTCTAGTTTTAATCAAATTTGCAAGTGTAGCTAAATAAGTTTTTATTAATTAATTTAGTGCTTGAATGTTTTGATTTGATATTTTGTTTTTAATTTTTATTAGGAATTTTGTTTGACCTTTGTTTATTTATTTTTTTTAAATGTTGGCTCGATAATTTTAACACATATTATTCAAATCGACTATCAATGCAGTATATAAAAAATTTAGGGACATACCCCCATCTTTATTTATATATTATTTTATCTTTTTTGAATTTGTCTTCTTGTAATATTATCAATAAAATTTTTGAGATAATCGTTGTTGTTTATTTTCGTCTTTAAATTCGAATTTTTGTGAGGCATAATGTTTATTTGCTTCAATTTATATAACATATAATAATATTTACATACAAATATATTCTACCTTATTTATTAATATTATGGATTTATAGAAAAATGATAAGATTTATAACTTATAACTAAGTTATATATATATATATATATATATATATATATATATATTTTTACAGTAACATGGCCTCAAGTAATGATGCTACCGATGATGGAATCCAAGTTGAAAAAGTTACTAGAATTGAATGGGTTAAACGGGTTAATGGATAAACAAGTTAGATAGGTCAATGCATAAACATGTTAAATGGATTAACGCATAAACGTGTTAAGTGGGTTAATGCATAAACATATTCAATAAGTTAACAGATAAAAAGGTTGAACGGGTGATTGAGTTGCAAGATTACAAATTTTGAGTTATTTAACCAAATTAATCATGTTGACACGTTAACACGCGTATTAAACGAATTCGTGTTGACTTGAAAAATTGCAACTCATTTATTAAACATGTTGAGTCGAGTTAGATATAAACGTAATTAAGTCGTGTCGATTTCAATCAAACCTGATTCGCTAACATGAATTAACACCCCTACTCGTACCGAGGATCTAAAAGAAATTAAAAAAAAAAAACTTATGCTTGTGTCCACGTTTAGCAGATAGATTGTGTAAGAATAAAAAATTACCATAAATAATGCATCGGAGGAAGACTAATAAGTGTGTGTGGCGCTTTGTGGATATATATACATAAATCATTAATTCACATGATGCTCAAGTTTAAATCAACACCAATTTTTGTTACATCTTCTGTGATTTCATTTCTCCATCCATGAATATAAGAACTTGTTGCAGCTTCCTAAGAGAAAATACTTCAACCTCAGACATGTATATGGGTCACTAATTAATGGTCTGAAAGTTTAAGCCCAATCTTTTTGTACTTCAGCAGCTCCATTCTTTTACCATATGCAAGAATGCAATTGCACATAGAACAATTTCAATTTGAATTCTTTAAGCGCATACAAAACTATATTGAAATTTATCCCTTAGGATAAGTATCTTTTACAATATATATATATATATATATAAAAAGCAAAACGTCAAAGTTTACCTATTCTGAAAATTTGACACGTGCATACACATGTCAATGATTTTCCAATTACATTATGACACGTGTAGGTGTAATTACTCTTAAATGTTCTCCTTCTCCATCTATATCTATTTTTGTTCTTCTTTTTCCTCATTCACATTCCATCATCCATTAGCTTTCAAATTTTCTCCCAATACTAAAGGGAAAAAATGATCTTACTTGATTATACAAAGAAAGTGATTCTTCCTAGAACAATTACCATACCAACCACTGTTTTCAATAACTAATTTCACAAAACTTCTATTTGTTCCTCTCGACAGTAGGTCCTATCGAGCTCACCATCGCAAGGTCTGTATGTTGCTGGGTGGATACAACATCATCTGTCGCCATATAATCATCATACATCGGCAGGTTTCTTTGTTGGTTGATGTCTTGGCTAAAGTTTGAGGCATCGTCACCAATAGAGATCTCAAATGTGTTGGTAAGAATTTTCGAGTTGACTCTCATATCACGTAACGATATTCCTTCTTTATTCCATTATTTATAATCAATTTTCTGACTCTCATTACCTATTCTCCATCTTATTTTTTTACTGACTCCTCATTTTTTCTTTTCGATATTTTCTTTCATTCATTTGCAATATCTGGGTGGAGTAGAAGGCTTCAAACCAGAAACCGAAGAATGCGAATAATGCCTCTTAACATTTCCTATTTTTCTTTTTTACTCTCCTACCAAATAAATATTCAATTATAGTCGAAATGGTGTGTGTTTCCGATAATGTTCTCCTGGCTTGATATTGACCCAGTCAGCAATCTTCAAATTTAATTTATATATTTTTTAAAAGGTTGAATTTTGATGTTGCGGTTTGGTTAATTTTGCAGATATCCTTATGTTATGGTTAATGAAGTTTTAGTTAATTGTAAAAGGTTTTGGTTATTTTTGTTTGAATTGGTGATTGCTTTTGGATATTTTACTTTCCTAATTCATTTAATTTACGTATTATTTGACTTTTAATGAAAGGGTTGGATCAAATCAAATCAAAGATGAAGATACTGGTGGTAGTATTGTCGTTGTTGTATTTACAAGCCGTGTACGTAAATTTTACTACTCTTGCATTTCTTTGGTCTCCTCATCTCAACTGGTACGCAGTCATTTCACTATTTCGATTAATTTCATTTAGATTCACTCCTATTCCATTGAATTTTAATGGACTGAAAATCATATTTCATACAAATTAGTCTCTAGATTGCTATGATCCTTATAGAAAATGAAGGGTTATAAATTATTAGAAAGTAGTTGTTTATGCTCGCAGAATATGTTATTAAATATGAGAGGTAAGATACTTCATATAATTTTATATTCTATATTAATTTTGATTAATGAAAATAATGACAATAAATGATATAAATGGTAATCAAACAGAGTAATATAGAATTTAAGGATGAAATAGCATTAATAACAATAATTAGAAAAACTTACTAGATATTATGAATAGTATTAGGTTCCGTTTATTTTTTCTCAATTTTTTTTTATTTATGTTTAATGTCTATTATTTAGACATTTAAAACTTTTTTTTACTTATATCTAAACACTACTCTAATTATTATTTTTTAACCAAATTTGACCATTAAATAATTGGTATATTGCGCTATATTTATGAAAATAACTTCAAAAATATTTTTTTTTGGGCAATTATAAATTTCCATGAAAATCTCTCCGCTTTCCCTCGTAATTTTATTTTATTTAAAACTAGTAAAAATACTCGCGTTTTGTGCGAGATATATAAATTTTTAATTAGTTTATAACAGTAATAATAATAATATATTATATTTATATAAAAAAATTATATCAATTAATTAATATGTTGATTAATTTTAGATGTTTTAAAAATATTTTAATTTTTTTAAGATAATTTACCATGTGTTGATTTAATTTTTTATGGTTTATTTCTTTTTAAATTTTATTTGAATTTATTTATTATTTTAATTTTTCTATTAATTTTATTTATTTAATATTATTAAGAAATTATTACAACTATTTAGAAAGAACATTTAAAAAAATTCTTTTGATATTTAATAACTCATTAATAAATTATTTGTATTTTTATTTGAAATTTCATAATCATGAAGTTAAATTTAATAATATCATTAAAAATGAAATGTTTATATATATATATATATATATAAAAGAAAATATAGATATTAAATATAATTTATTGTGTTTAATTTTAATTATGAATTTTTTAAGTTGGTAAAATCCAATTTATTTAATTAATTTATTTATTTGTGGAAATATAAACCCTATAAAAAAATGTAAGAAAATGCTGAACAAATATAAGTTTATTTATTACATTTGTAGAAAAAATGTATTATTTCATGCATTTTTTTTAAAGATATAAAAATAAAAAATTCTATATATATATATATATATTATAAATACTTTGTGAGATATTTATATGAATAAGTTTTATTATGAAATAATGTAATAAAATTTATTATATAAATAAAATATTAATTTTATTATAACATGAATTTAATGAAATTAATTATTAATTTCACTCTCGTTTTAGTATTTGACACATAAAAGAATAATCATTTAAAAAAAATAAATAGTAAAATAAAAAATTTAAAGAGTAAAATCATTTTTTAAAAATTGAGATAAAAATAGAAAAAAAATCAATAATCGTTTCTTACTATTAAAATGTATTCTTAAATAATATTTGTATAATTTAATTATTATGTTTTTATATGTAAAAAATTAAGATATAATTTAATTGCTCCTCTAATTATATCATTTAAATACTTACCTATCATGATTTTAAGTTGATTTCAAAATAACAAATTTTATATTTTTCTAGTATTAAATGATTACCTCATTAAGTTTGAAACTAAGAACATATTTATAATTCGGTTTATCTAACCTGTGCCTTAAGAGCCATTAATTGTTTACTTTTTTATTTATTTTATATAATAATTAATATAGCTCCATCAATGCAGTTAATAAATACCTTTTATTTTCTCTACAAAATAGAATAGGAGAGATAATGTAATTAATTCCCATACCATTCACATATTTTATTTATTTTAATTTTATAAAAAAATATAAATCATATTAAATAATAGAAAGAGAAAATTGGACGTATCATATTTTTTACTAAAATAAATTCAAATGACCGTTAACATATATATATATATATTTGTATATAATAATAAAATAAAATTTAACACAATATAATATCAAATTAAAAGAAACAACAAATAAAGTAGAGTTTAAAAAAAAATAATAATTTATATAATAATTTATATTAACCCGAAATATTGGTTTGCTATTTTTACTTTAAATAAAAATAATAATAATGGTAGAAGAATTCTTTTCGAAATAAGTGTAAAGGTTATATTGGAATTATTTCCATAATAATTAAATATAAAATATGAAATATTAATTAAAATATATATATTCTAACGGTCATTTGAATTTATTTCATACAAAATATGATACGTATAATTCTTTTTATTATTTAATATAATTTTTATTTTCTTTATAGAATTAAATTAAATAAAATATGAAAGAATTTTTGAAAAAAGTGTAAAGGGTATTGGCATTAATTGCATTCTCTCTCCTATTCTACATTTTAGAAAAAATAAAAAAATGCTTATTAATTACATTGTTGGAATCCTATTAATTATTATATCAAATATGTAAAAAAGTAATAATTAATTACTCTTAACCTGTGCCTCCTAGGCACAGGTTAGATAAACTGTTTATAATTAGGTATATGATTAATACTTTTCATACTATTTATTAAATTTCAAGAGTAAGGAGTCGTTTTATTTATTTATTATATATTTATATCTTATTTGTAAATTTAAAGTATTTTTTTTTTCATTTAAATTATATCGATGGTTTGTGTTTTACTTTTCAGACATCATAAATCTATTACTAATGTATTATAGCTACCATTTTATCAATTTTGCTCAATTCAATAAAATTAGGGGGTGTTTGAATCCTTAAGAGTGAATAATTAACCAATAGTTTTTAAGAGTTACTAACAATTAGCTAGTTAATAATTAATAGGGGTGTTTGAATCTATTAGTAACTAATTAGTTAATAGTGCGTAAAAGACTAACCTATCTCTCAATTTTTCCCTTGAAATGACCATATCTATTAATTGTGGGGCAATTGAGTCTTTTGCAATACGTTAGAAGGTGTTAAGAGGTGTTAGTAGGGTTGATGCAACTAATGAAATAATTGTTAAGAGCCATGCTCTTAAAAATTAAGAAGCCTCTTAAGAGACTTGTTTGGATCCCTACCTATTAATTTTATCTATTAATTTTATCTCTTCAGGTATCCAAACATGCCTTTAGGTTTAATATATTAATTTGTTCTTATCCCTCACTTTAATAATTTTTTTTTTATATATCATTTTATGAATATCTCAACGTGATTATTAATTGTTATTGGAAATTTATAAGGTCGGTAAAAATTTAATTAATAAATGCATTTGAAAGAAATATTTTTATTTATGAAATATCACTTTTTCAATTCTCAATGAATAATTATCACTTAAAAAAAAGAAACAATTAATGCATGTTGTTATTTTTATAAATAAAAAATACTCATTTTTTACTCTTATTTTTTAAACTAATATTTTTTAAAAAATTTGATAATAAATGTATTATTGATTTATTTTTTAAAAATATATTTTATTTTTAAATAAATTTTTATCTATTAAAATGATAAATGTAATTTAAAATACATGAGTACATGTTATTTTAAAAGGGGTATAAAGGTAAATACATTTATTCTTCATTGAAAATTTAAAATGTGAAATATGGAATCAATAATATGCAAAAATGCATTTGGAATCCCACTTTTTAAATTTTCAATGAACGCACCTTTAAATAACCTTTAATTTTTATAATAATAATATTATTTAATTTGATAATAAGTATATTATTTTTTTCAAAAAAAATAATTTCAAATTTTAAATAAATTTATCCATTAAAATTGTGGTGGGAAAACAACTTACGGTCTCAGAAAGCTGCGGACCCTCAACAAATTGAAAAATAAACCTAAGTCATAAACACAGCCAAAGCCTTCGGTCGAAGAAGACCAATGCCCCTTCGGCCGAAATGGGCTTACTAAACCTGCGGCCGAACACACCTCTGCGGCCGAAGAACCCGACACAGACCCGGATGGCACTAACAAGCCCAGAGAGGAAACCAAGTCCAAGAAGGAAATCAAGTCCAAGAAGGAATCCAAGTCCAAGAAGGAATCCAAGCCCTAGAAGGAGATCAAGCCCAAAAAGGGAGTCAAGCCCAATGAAAGACCAAGTCCGAAAAGGAGATCGAACCCAGGGAGAATAAGGAGTCCCAATCCAAATAGAAACAGGACCTAAACACCTCCTATAAATAGGGGGTAGGGATGAATAGAAAGGGATCCGAAATTTTATTCATTAGAAGCTAAACTCTGTGAGATTGTCTCTGTAAGCTCTTCAGCTATTTTCTCAAACAATCTTAGCCTAATATTTGGCTGTGGTTTATTTGGCACCACAGTTTGGCGCCCACCGTGGGGCTACGAAACCTTACACACAAGGCTAAGATCTGAGAGAAATAACAATCCAACTCCCGATTATCCCAATTCTGTTCCATCCCCATCAGACATGGCACGAGCAAATCCCAACACCGTCGTCGTAGAAGACTAGACTCCAAAGACGCCAGAGGAGCAACTCGCCATAATGACGGAGATGCTCAAGAAAGTAGAGGAAGAAAAAGAACTATGGAAAAAAGAAGTAGAATCCAGAAAAGCCTCCTCTAAGGGAAGAACAAAGCGATCAAGCCGGAGATATTCACCCCTCCGCAAGAAGAGACTCAACTTTGAGGAAGGCTCCGACAAAGGGTCCGAAGAGAGCGACGGGTCAACGGAGAGTCGCAAAACTCTAGATCTAACAGCTCAAGCAGTTCCGATGATGAACAGACGAAGCCAACGTCGTCTAAAAGAAGTCGTGAAAAGCGCCGTGACCGTGAAATCAGAGAACTCAAGGACCTGGTACAACAAACCTCAGGAAGAAGAATAACGATGTGTTCTTCAACTACGCGCTATTCCGACACACCATTCGCGTCCTGGATCCTGGACACCAGAATGCCCTACGAAGGAACCACGGATCCAGAGGACCACATCGCTGAATACAAGACTCGCATGGGGACGTGCAACATCCCAGAAGAAGATATGGAAGTCATAATGTGTAAAGCCTTTGGTTCCACTTTAACCGGAACCGCCCAGAGATGGTATTCCTCCCTCCCTGGGAAAAGCATCAGATCCTTCTCTTCACTAGCAGCGAAGTTCGTCAACCACTTCTCCGATAGCCGGAAAAAAGAGAAGGATGTGGACGATCTTTACGATCTAAGACAAGGGGTCAATGAAAGTCTTAGGCAATATGTGAAAAAGTTCAAAGAAACCAAGATGGCCATCCCGGGTTGCAGGGATAAAAGCGCCATCAAGGCCTTCATAAAGGGGCTCGTAAAAACGTCAAAATTTTACGAAAGCCTCAAACTGATAAAACCAAGGACCTTCGAAGACGTCTTAGAAAGAGCAGAGGATGCGATGGAATACGAAGAAGAATTCTAACCTCGGAATACTAAGGGGCCGCAAAACACCTCGAGTCAATGAGGACGAAACGACCGCAGTAGCATTGGACGGAGCGAGGATCATAGAAGAAGCCAGAGAGACTTCAATCACAGCGGTCCCTCCAGGCCAAGTTACACCGGCCTCGATCCTATACGCAGGGAGAAAGAGCTCCTTCCGTACCCCCTCACCATACCCATGAGGGAGGCCCTGACAGTACTCAAATCCTTGGGGGACAGAGTTAGGTGGCCCGAGAAATCTAAAAACCCCTCTGCGAGGAAAGACATGTCCTGGTACTGTCAATTCCACGGAGACCATGGCCACAACACCGATGAATGCTGGACCCTGAAAAGAGAGGTGGTAGAACTTATTAAAACAGGACACCTACGAGAATATTTAACCGAGAAAGGGAGGGAAATTGCGGCCGAAGCCGACAAAAACCGACAGCGGATAAACCCAACTCCGGTAGCAAACGCAGAAGAAAGGGTGATTAACATGATAGCTGGGGGATCCGACATATGCGGACTAACAAGCTCGGCCGCGAAAAGAAAGCTCAGAGAAACTCAGAGCATATACAGCATCAGGAGTGAAAACACGAACAACCATTACTCCATCACTTTCACCGAAGGAGAAGCCGGAGAAATAAACGCACCTCACCACGACGCTTTGGTGATCAAAATCTCCATAGCAAACCTGACGGTAAAGAGGGTACTAGTCGACAACGGCAGCTCAGCCAATATCCTATTCCTGGAGACGTTCAGAAATATGGAGCTGGACGAAAGAGCGATGCGCAGGAAGGCTATCTCCCTAGTCAGCAGAAGAACCGAAAATAAAATAAAATAAAATAAGCGGCAAAAATGCGAAAAGACAAAATCAAAACCCAGTCAGCAGAAGAGAAATCGATTGGAAACCTAACCATTAACCAAACAAGATCGGCAGATTGCCGGAAAACCACAGCAAACCCAACGGCGAAATAAAAAATTCATAAATCAGGCAGCAACAAGGCCAAAACCGGCAAAACTAAAGTAGTAAAAGCAACTGGAAAACTAAAGAAAAGAAATGACAGAAGCTAACCTTGAGAATGCGAGGAAGAAGAACCGAAAACTAGAACCAAAAGCTTCACCGGAAGAGACGACGGCGGTTGAGCTTCGTCTTAGAGAGAGAGACTGAGAAATGAATTTGAAAAGATACAAGAGAGAGAGAAGCGAACTAGCACTTAAATAGAGAGGCAATGATTTCACTTTTAGGGCACAGCAGTCGAGGAGCCGTCAAATTTAAAAGATTTGATACGCAAACGCTGACGTGGAAGGCAAAAGGAAAAAAATTGGCAAACTAGTGGAATCCTAGCTGGCGACACACCTAGCATAAAAGATGATCTCTCGGTCGAAAGGACCCTAATGAAAGGAGACTTCTTCGACCAAAATAGGCCACCAACTTATTGCCACACTTGAAAAAGCCAAGTAATGGCAATAGGGGGATTACTGTGGTGGGAAAATAACTTACGGTCTCAGAAAGCTGCGGACCCTCAACAAATTGAAAAATAAACCTAAGTCATAAACACAGCCAAAGCCTTCGGTCGAAGAAGACCAATGCCCCTTCGGCCGAAATGGGCTTACTGAACCTGCAGTCGAACACACCTCTGCGGTCGAAGAACCCGACACAGACCCGGATGGCACTAACAAGCCCAGAGAGGAAACCAAGTCCAAGAAGGAAATCAAGTCCAAGAAGGAATCCAAGTCCAAGAAAGAATCCAAGCCCTAGAAGGAGATCAAGCCCAAAAAGGGAGTCAAGCCCAATGAAAGACCAAGTCCGAAAAGGAGACTGAACCCAGGGAGAATAAGGAGTCCCAATCCAAATAGAAACAGGACCCAAACACCTCCTATAAATAGGGGGTAGGGATGAATAGAAAGGGATCCGAAATTTTATTCATTAGAAGCTAAACTCTGTGAGATTGTCTCTGTAAGCTCTTCAGCTATTTTCTCAAACAATCTTAGCCTAATATTTGGCTGTGTTTTATTTGGCACCACAAAAGTTATAAATATAATTTAAAATGCATAAAATTCACTTTAAAAACTTAAATTTAAAATAAAATAAGATTTAAAGGGAAAGACATAAATGGAATGATATTAGTATAAGGGTAAAAGTTTCCAAAAAATAAAAACTTTTGAGATTATTTTTACTTGTATAAGCAATATACCAATAATCTAGCGGTCAAATTTGACATTTTTTAGATTATTTTTTAAGTAGTGTTTAGATATAAGTGGAAAAAAAATAGGTATAAATGTCTAAATTATAAATACTAAACATAAATTAAAAAAAAAGGGAACTAATACTATTCCTAATATGTATTAAACTTTTCTAATTATTATCATTAATATTATTTAATCATTATATGTGAAATTATTTATATTTAATTTGTAATTAAAATATCTTTAATTACCGTTTCTATAATTCATTTTCATTATTCTCATTAATAATTATATTATTTAAAAAATAATATATAATATAAAACAATACAAAGTAAAGAGAGACATATATTGACAAAAAGGGGGGGAAAAGGAAAAAAAAAGAGAGAACATAATTTGATACAATATATAATTATAATCCATTCACATATGTATAAAATAAAGTAATAACATAAATTTTTTTTTCTTAATTCATGTCTCTCATATTCATAACTTAAATCATATCTTCTCATCTCATCAATACAATCAACATCTCGTGGTAGTCAAACAATTAACGCATACTAACATAAAAAATAAATTTAATAAATAAAAATATTTAATTTTTAATTATATAGTAATTGGGGTTTACAATATTGAAAGTAGACTACATAAAAGTACTTGAAAGTATAATTTCCATCGTATAAATAAAATAAATTTTAAAATATAATAGAAGATAATAATAATAGTAATAATAATAATATAAAATATAAGAGAAAAACTTAATAGAAAAAATTAAATATTTATTTTGATATAAATTAAAGTTGTCATTTAAAAAAGCATAATAACAATTAAAAGAAATATGTCATTATCAAATAAAATCATAAACAAATATAAGAGTAAAATAGGAATATATATATATATGTATATGTATGTATGTTGATCCTATATGCATACTACGCAATCAACATACAAATAATAAGCGGAAAAGGAAAGGGAGATTACTGTCAATTGATCGACGATAAATCTCTTGGAAATATCGTTCAGTTTACCGGCTAAGAACCCCAATTGCACTTCTAGAACACAAACGCGGAATCTCTTTGAAACTTAAACTCTTGGAAATCTTAGAATAGATTTCACTTTGCAAACACTGTTTGCAATTCACGTTTTAGAGAATGCTCTGAGATGTGATGTTTGGGATGATTGAATGAATGAGAGGAGGACTCTATTTATAGTAGTCCTTGGCTAGTTCACTTGAACTAGGACTCATTTGAATTCAAACTCTTGAATTCTTATCTCCTGATATATTACTAATCCATTGCTTAATGGACAAGTAAGTGAGATCTGGGTTGGGCCTATCTTGGGTGGACCTATCACTCAGGCCCAATGGCCCCAAGCCCACATTAATATAAGGCTTGGGCCAGCCCATAAACATTATAAGTCCAACATTCTCCCACTCACACAAGAGAGGTACAGCTCACTAAGGACCGTCAAGGCTTAAACAGAGAAAGCATTTGTCGTTCAATCAATTAGTTTTATACGGCAAATAACCGGTGTGGCCAAATGAACCAGTTTCTTCAATAAAGAAAAACAATCTCGAAATTCACTTCATATCCCAGGCCACCATGATTTGAATTCACTTCAGACATGTTCGGTCCTAAACGAACCAATGTTCTGAAAACTTTGAAGTACTTCTAATCACAGTTGTGTTCCCAAGAACCACAGTCCACTAGCGTGTGATTTAAATAGTGTGAATACAATCAGAGTCTTCCAATTCGTTCTTGTCCCAAGAGTCGATGAAAGTAACCGACATCACGGTCATGTTACATAGGCCGAATTTATGCATGGGTCATTATGCATGTCCTTTATGTGGACGTAACACTTATTCTAAAAGATTGGTGAATTGTAAGAAGAATGTCATATTGGGTCATCAACTATACCTACCAAAAAATCATTCTTGGAGGAAAAAGGGATGTTGGTTTGATGGGACTGATGAAAAAGGTGATCCGCCAATCATTCTTAAAGGTAGAGAAGTGTTGAGTGAACTAGAAGGAATAGAAAATGATTTTGGAAAGCAAGTTAAAGGAAAAAGAAAGTGAAAAGATAAAGAGCATGACTTATTTAGAAAAAAATCAATATTCTTTGATCTCCCTTATTGGGTGGTAAGATTCACTTTATCAAAACTAATTTTCATTTATTTTTTCCCTGATATTTCATGCTTTTGATGTTTTCATTTGTTAAAATGATTACAGGATTTAAATCTTCGACATAACTTAGATGTGATGCACATTGAAAAGAACATATGTGAGAGTTTAGTTGGGACATTGTTAGATATTAAAGGAAACACTAAGGATGGACTCAATCCTCGTAAAGACTTGGTAGACATGAATATTAGGGAAGATCATCATCCAATTGAGGCAAGGGATAAAAAATTTATTCTATCACCTGCTCCTCATTCATTAACCACAATTGAGAAACAGACATTCTGTAAACGTTTAAAAGAACTGAAGCTTCTTGATGGTTATGCATTAAATATATCCAAGTGTGTTGACATAGATGATTATAAAGTATCTGGTCTTAAATCACATGACTACCATATATTGATGCAAAATTTATTGCGTTGGCAATTCGTGGTCTTATGCTTCGAGGGCCAAGAGTTTCAATTTTTCGGCTTAGTAATTTCTATAGTGAATTATGTCAACGGGAGTTGGATCGAAAAAAACTAGAAAAAATGGAGAATGAGATAGCAAAAATAATGTGCTTGCTTGAACGATATTTTCCTCTATCTTTCTTCGATGTCATGGTTCATTTAACAATTCATTTGGTAAGACAAGCTTGCTTGGGTGGCCCTGTACACTTTCGATGGATGTACCCTTTTGAGAGGTACTAAATTTTCATATAAGACATTTAATAGAGTACTTTCTTTTCATATGAATGATTGTTATGTTAAATCATTATTTTGATAGATATATGAAGGTCCTTAAAGGTTATGTGAGAAATCGTGCTAGACCAGAGGGATGCATTGCTGAAAATTACCTAGCTGATGAGTATGTTCAGTTTTGCAGTAGGTATATACCTCAAACTGATTGCATTGGTGAGAAATATGAAAGAAATGCAGATTTAGTTGGACGCCCTTTGTCTGTAACAAAGTATAAAATATTGTCTGAAATAGATCATGAGGACTAGAAGAAGCATTTTAACGCTCTACAGAGCCCGAAAGACTGATTCCGGAGTTCGGGATCAGATCAGATTCGGAATTGGAGAATAGGAACGAAGTAGCTCGCCTAAAGGGAGAGGATGAACTTCCACAAGAGGAAGTTACCAATTAACTTGGCAAAGTGCATCCAGCAGCGCCACGCCGGTTTAGAATTCGATTCTAAGGGCTAAGGCTCTCCTTATCCCCCCTCCCCTTTATTTTTCCCCTGGCCGCCGTGTGTGGGCCACACTTCAGGAAGGACCTACGGGGGCCCTTCACTTACTTGTGTGAGCCCCCCGCCCGCTCACGCTCCTTACCAACAACAACAACCCGGCGCTTCGCCGGAACACACCATAGGTTGGTCCAACAACCAGTTGGCTCCTCGCCGCTGCACATTAGCAGAAAAAAGTGAGTGAATAGCCAGCCCCGTGCAACTTTCTCAATCAGTTTCCTTTATCCTGTTGCATATTTCTGCAACTCAAGAAAAGAATACAGTGTTGTTCAACATGAAATCGGTAGAACCATATATCTGGTATGTATTAGTGACTTTTACACTTTTGCATAAAAAATATTCTTAATAGAGTTTTCATTAGTTAATGTCACTACTATATAGGGAACATCGTGAGGAGTTGCAAAGAGAATTTCCAGATTTAGTGGCAAAGCCAGAGCAACTACAGAATAAACAAATTACTGAATTTAAAGCTTGGTTTCGCAAGAAGGTGTTACTGAATCTTATGAATTAGTCATTATTGATATTAAGTTATGAATCATGGTTTAACTCTATTATAAAATTTTTGATGTGTTATATGTAGATGGCTAGTTCAAGTATGACAAATAACAACTATCTTGCAATGGGACCTTCTTTCTCTGTAGAGACTTATACAAGTTTTATTGTGAATGGACGCCGATATCGTTCTTTTGAGATAGAGAAGTCTACACAAGATAGTGGTGTTGCACTAGAAGATGAAACTCTGTGTTTAGAGAAAGATGGAAGTCAAATAATAAAGAATATTGCATACTATGGAGTTCTTCGTGAAATCATTTTGTTAAATTATCACTCTTTTAAGGTCCCTTTATTTAGGTGTGACTGGGTAGGTAGTGGTAAGAAAGATGTCAAGGTTGAAGATGGATTAACACTCGTTAATCTAAACAATGCTCATGGTGCTCATTCTAGAGATCCTTTTATTCTAGCAGATCAAGCAACCCAAGTCTTTTATTCTAAAGAAAGTAAAAAAGAACAGTGGTGTGTAGTGTTAAGAGCACCTCCAAGAGGGTTCAATATTGTGGATAACTGTGATATGGATGTTTATAATACTCAATTAGATACATCCATGCTTGATGGTAAAATGGATGATTATGAGGGTTTTGTTCGTCCTAATTGTGATGCATTGGCTGTGTAATTTATGTAACTAAGCAAATATCAATATAACTTTTGTCATTTTTGAATGTTTTGTTTCAATTTTATATTGACATTTTTGTATATTTTCATAATGTTAGGACATGACATGTTGTTAAATGGAGGTTCAAATATGTATTACATTTTATCTAATATCTTTTCAAAATTTTTCTTACTTTCAGATGTCAACAAGTGTGCAAGAAGAGAATCAATCTACAAACAAGAGTTCATCTACTCTAAATACCGGTAAAAGGAAAAGATCTCGCAACAAAACGAAAATAGAAGATATTGAAATAGCTAAAAAATTTCTTTATTGGAATATGTCTGGACAACCATATGGTGCTGGTAAAGCAAAATTCTCTTCATATTATGGTGAATATGCGAAAGATATATTTCCACCATCCCCGGACGATTGGTCTAAGTTGTCTAAGGAAGAGAAAGAGACGTCTTGGCATCATATTAAGGTATTTTAAATTTATAGATATCATATTATAAAGATAATTGTAAGCATTAAATTTTATCTACTGGAATTATTTGAGCTAGAAGACTTCTGTAAAGATTGGGTAATACAAACTATGGGTACTTGTTAGAGGAATTGGAAGTCTAGTCTTTCAAGACAGATTGACAATGTAGAAAAGGAGGAAAATGCTGAAGTTAAGATTAGTAGTTTGAGACCTGAGTATGTCACATTGGATGAATGGAAGATTTTTGTTGAAGATCGAACATCACAAGCATTTAAGGTATAATAGTTACCTATATCTTTTGAGAGATTATATGATATAATTACTTAATTTTTTTTCAGGTGAAAAGTAAAAAATATCGAACTTTGTCAAAAAATAATCACTATAATCATACAACAGGTCGCATGGGCTATGCAGTATTAGAGGACAAACTAGTGAGTATATTTTTACTTTAGAGCTTGTGTGCTATATTATATGATAAAATTTACTCATTGTGTATGATCTTTATATGATAAAATTCAAGATTGAAATTATAAAAAACTACTGCAAATAAAATCTAGTTGTTCATTATCACAGCTTTTCAATGTTCATCTTAGGCTAAAGTGGTAAATTGCATTTTCTGTTTATATTTTTCAATTCTCATGTCAATATTTTGTATTCAAATTTTATTAGTCGAAAGAACAAATTGCTTGAGGCGAAGGGCCAGAAGTTAGTAGAACAGATAAATGGATAGTTGCTCATATGAAGAAGAATAAAAAGAAAACTGAACAAGATCCTGTTTCGGTCAATGCTGCTACTGCTATTATTATTGTAAGTGCATTCACTTTTATTTAATGATGGATATGATTTAGTACTTAAAGTTTTAATTACATTTATATTTAGGAAAAATTGAGAAAAGCACCTCCTGGTAATTCTATAGTGGATGATCCATTAGCAAAAGAATTAGGAGAAGAACATAGGGGTCGAGTGCATGGATGTGGTCTTGTTGTGACACCTTCAACGCTTAAAGCAACTAGCTATAGTCAAAATTCAATGAAGGAACTAAGAAAACAAAATGAAATGCTTGAAGAGAAGGTCAACTATTTGATGAAGATGATGGATCAAGTTATTGGAGAGCGTCAATCTTCTAACTCACAATATGCTGCTACTATGGTATTTAAGCTAATTTTTTAGTTGAGAAATTGTAATTTAATTTTGAATATATACCTTATTAATTTTTGTTTCAAAATTAGCTCACTAAACCAAGTACATCAGCTTCCACTAATGTAGCTACCCAGGGAAACAATACTTCTTTGATGCCAAATAAGGTTAGTAATTTAATAACATTTTTTATATTATAATTCACATCTTTTTATTTGATGACTTCTTATTTCGGTATTAATTTATATATTATTTAGTTATCTTAGGAGTATAATTATCATGACATTCTTATATATGGATAATTTGAGCTTATGTAGAGTCAGGATTCAAATGAACTTAAAGGAAAAAGATGCAAGCTAATGCACTATAAGGGTGAAGGAGTGGTTGTGGCAGATGCTATCATTAATGAGGTAGATCCAAAAGCTGTTTGTCATGGAGAGCAGGTTGGTCGTCTATTCTATCGTGTAGAAGTAGAAGAGGTACACTAGTCTGCTTTAGAATTACCAATACGTACTTCAAATTTAACCACTCTCGAAGATGCTATTTAATAAGGCTGCAACTTAACATACTTTCTTCCCTTGAAACTTAGACTTTTGCAATGAATTCGAGAGCATTTCTGGTGAAACTAATGTTGTTACAAGTTATTTCAGGTTCTAATCCCGACAAGCACTTTGGAGTGTATGGAAATAGAAAAGGAGATGATGGATGCCAATAGAGTATCAGAGACGAAACTGGAGTGAAGACTATGCGGGAGAAGTTGAATTACAGGTTTACGAATAACAAACATAAGTGGCAATCCAATGCCATGTCCGCTGCCAGCCAACAGGAGGAATGTGACAGCGAAAGGATGCGGCGCTTCCTGCAGAGGTTCGCCGCCAGGACCCGCTGCCAGCGGACAGAAGGAAAGTGACAGCCAAAGGAAGCGGTGCTTCCTGCAGAGGCTCGCCGCCAGCACTCGCTGCCAGCGAGCAAGGACCATGGTGACAGCGGATGAAAACGGTGCTTCCTGCAGCCATTCGCCGTCACAGTCCGCTGCCAGCGGGCAAACTAAACGTGCCGGCGGTCGACACTGACGTGAAGGGCAAGTTTCGGTTTTCAGGATTATTTTGAGGGCAATCTCGTCTGGGAATTGGAGGATGATAAAAGAGAATTGACAAACCACAAGAGGGGGATCGAAAAACGGACGAAGGAACACATTCGAAGATCACGCAATTTCATCTGGAGAGATTGGAAGTGAAGATCAGGGGTGAACTCTCTCTACTATGTTAGGAATAGCATTGTTAGCTAGGGTTGCTTCCATGATAATGTGTAATTAAGTCTGATCTTAGATTTGCGATGTAGCCACCCAGTAAACTATTGTTATACTCATTATTGATGTATTGATGCTTGTTTTCTTTGGAACTTGTTATTAAAGCTTGATGAATGATTGGCCATATTTATCTTGTTCTGTTGTCTATAATTGTTCGGAAGAAAATTATAGTTTAGACCTAGGGTTTCAAAAATATATCAATTGAATACTAAGGATAGGGTTTGAGAGATATATATTTGAGGATAGAATACTTACTGCATCGAGTGGATTGAGTTACATAGGAATATGGGACGAAATTATTCGATAGGTTGCTAGGATTTGGAAAAACCTAGGAATACATATGAATCTAGAGAATAGGCAATCAACCATTATCACGAGTGTACGTGGAGTTCAGGGTAGGTGAAATCGTAAACCTAGGACTGTTCACTATTGTTAATTGAGTCATTTAGATAAAACGTTTCTTACATACTTCAAAGAATTGTGCATCTAATTAGTAGAAAATTTACAAGGTTAATTTAATTTGCGTAGTCTTTGTGGATTCGATACCTGAAATAAATGAGTTCTCTATATTATTTGATAACGTGCACTTGCGCAAACAATTCTCTTATACGGGAATTCTGACATCAAGTTTTTGGCGCCGTTGCCGGGGACTACGGCTCTATTTTATTCAACTATTGAGAATTTTCTACTCTTTGGACTTTTTAATTTGTTTCTTTTTCTCTGCTGTCTGTGCAGGTCTTTAGTGGATGCGAAGAACCAGACATTCAGGAGCGCAATTAGTGGAACCGTTACCTGAACCTGAGAGACTCCTACGCGAAAGACTACGTCAGCAGCGAATGGCAGACGCGGTGAATCCTCCTCGCCGCACTTTGAGGGAGTTTATAGCTCTTACATTGAACGGTATACATCAAAGTATCGTTCCTCCAGCAGTGACGACAGGTTTTTTTGAGATCAAGACTTTTTTTTATCACTTTGATTCAACAGTCCTGTCAGTTCCACGGACTATCTAATGAGGATCCCAACCAGCATTTGAAGAAGTTCCTCTCTATTTGCGGGACGTTCAAGATTAATCGAGTTCTAGAGGAAGCAGTGCTTTTACGCCTTTTTCCATTCACTCTCCAAGACAAGGCTTGGAATTGGTTGGAGTCTCTCCCGCATGGATCTATCACTACTTGGGCACAACTGGTGCAACAATTTCTCCAGAAATATTTTCCACCAGCGAAGACAGCTCGTCTCAGGCACGAACTTATGACCTTTCGTCAGATGGAAGGAGAATCACTATATGACGCCTGGGAGAGAATAAAAGATTTGGTAAGAAAAGTTCTGCACCATGGATTGTCAGATGAAATTGTTTTGCAGACCTTCTATTCAGGTCTTCATATCGCTACCAGATCAGTGTTAGATGCAGCCGCAGGCGGATCATTAGCAAATCTGACATATGCAGAGGCCTACCAGAAAATAGAAGATATGGCGATGAGTATACAGTGGGAGGCAGAAAGAAATCCGCAAAAGAAGCCAGCCAGGATGCATCAAGTTAGCCAATCCAACAAGGTGGCAGCCCAGTTAGAAGCCTTGACAAACAAAGTAGATGCTTTAAGTATGTCGAAGGTGGAAGCTGTAGAGGATTGCACTGAAGAAGGGATGGAATTTGAAGACAGTGGAGAAGCTTCAGAGATGGTAAGTTATGTGACTAATAAAAATTTCAATAACTCTTATTCGCAGGCCTACACTCCAGCAAATAGGAACCATCCAAACTTTGGATACAAACAACCGTTCAACAAGCAGCAATCATTAGGACAAAGTACTCAAGGTACCTTCGCCAAGCAACAACCGCCACCTGGGTATGCACCTTAAGTTCAACCAGAGAAGAAAGCGAGTACTACAGATGATCTTTTGGCTCAGCTGGTGAAGTCTCAACAACAACTCATGCAGACTCAAGTACAATTCATGTAGGCTCAACAAGTTGAGAATAATAATATGAAGGCGTCGATCAGAAATCTTGAAGTGCAGGTTGGACAACTATCACAAGCAATGCAAGATCGCCAGGCTGGGACGTTACCTAGTAATACTCAGAACAACCCTATTGAGCAAAAATAGGTGAAAGCGGTGAATTTGAGAAGTGGGAAGGTATTGAAAGAACTGGAAAAGAAAGGGAGAATCCATTGAATAAGAATCAGGAGAGGGACGTAGAAGTGGCAAAAGAAGAGGACTTGTCTAAGAAGCAAGATGATGAAGTCCAAAGTCCGCAAAAAGATAGATTGGTTGATCTTGTTCCTCCCCCGCCTTTTCCTAACCAGTTGAAGAAGAAGAAGTTGGACCAGCAGTTTAAAAGGTTTCTTGACATTTTCAAGAAATTAGAGATCAACATACCTTTCGCAGAAGCATTAGAGAAGATGCCCAGTTATGTCAAATTCATGAAGGATATTTTATCCAAAAAGAGGAAATTGGGAGATTACGAGACAGTGGCCCTCACTGGGGAGTGTAGTACAATTCTTCAACGCAATCTACCTCAGAAGTTAAAGGACCCTAGGAGTTTTATTATCCCATGTACCATTGGGGATCAGTTTTCTGGAAAGGCATTATGTGATTTGGGGGCGAGTATTAATTTGATGCCCTATTATGTTTTCCAACAGTTGGAAGTAGGGAGCTGCAAGCCGACGTCTGTGACTTTGCAATTGGTAGATAGGTCACTAAAGAATCCTAAAGGTGTCATTGAGGATGTACTAGTGAAGGTGGGTAAATTTATTTGCCCAGCGGATCTCAGTGTCTTGGATATGGAAGCTGACCTGAAGGTACCATTGATTTTGGGAAGGCCATTTCTGGCTACTGAAAGAGCATTTAAAGATGTTCAGAAGGGTGAATTGGTGATGAGAGTAGAGAATGAAGAGATTAAATTCAATGTTTTTAAAGCTCTGAAATACCCTGCAGAAGATTCTGAGTGCATGAGGGTCTCTACTTTTCAAGAAAATTCTCAAGAACTAGCTGTAAAAGACTGTTGGTTTATGGACGCACTAGAAGCTTCATTGATGAACATGATGGATGAAAGAGAAGAAGTCTCTGAGATAATTATGCAACTTGAAGAGAGACCATATTGTGAAGTACATCAAATAGAGACTAGGCCGATATCTTCTTAGCCTAAACCATCCATTGATGAGCCACCGAAATTAGAGCTGAAACAACTTCCAGAGCATCTCAGGTATGCTTTCTTGGGTGATTCTTCTACTTAACCTATTATCATATATGCAAAACTAACCCATGAACAGGAGGAGAAATTGATTGTTGTTCTCAAATAATTCAAAAAAGCCCTAGGACGGACGATTGCAGATATAAGAGGGATCAGTCCTTCTGTGTGCATGCACAAGATTTTGATGGAAGGGGACTACAAACCTTCAATTAAAGCACAAAGGAGGTTGAATCCGAACATGCAGGAGGTGGTAAGGAAAGAAGTTCTCAAGCTACTGGACGCAGGTATCATTTACCCTATTTCTGATTCTGCTTGGGTTAGCCTAATTCAATGTGTACCTAAAAAGGGGGAATGACTGTAGTAGCGAATGAAAAGAACGAGTTGATTCCCCAAAGGGTAGTTACAGGATGGAAAGTCTGCATAGATTATAGGAAATTTAATAAGGCAACTAGGAAAGACCATTTCCCACTACCATTCATTGATCAGATGTTAGACAGACTAGGGGGACATGCCTTTTACTGTTTCTTAGATGGATACTCTGGGTATAATCAAATAGCTATAGCACCTGAGGATCAAGAGAAGACCACTTTCACTTGCCCTTATGGCACTTGTGCATATAGGAGAATGTCGTTTGGCTTGTGTAACGCTCCTGCCACTTTCCAGAGATGCATGATGGCAATATTTTCTGATATGATTGAGAGATACATGGAGATTTTTATGGATGATTTTTCTGTATTTGGTGAATCTTTTGATCATTGCTTAGAGAATTTGGGTTTACTGTTGAAGCGGTGTGAGGAGACACATCTAGTACCAAATTGGGAGAAGTGCCATTTCATAGTAACCGAAGGGATAGTACTAGGACATAAGGTGTCGGTGAAAGGGTTAGAAGTTGATAGAGCAAAGGTTGAGGTAATAGAGAAGTTGCCACCTCCAACATCGGTTAGAGCGGTCGGAAGTTTTTTTGGTCATGCGGGTTTTTATAGACGATTTATCCGTAATTTCTCTAAGATTTCGAAACCTCTGAGTACCTTACTTGAGAAAGACTCTGTATTTGATTTTAATGACAATTGTTTGCAGACATTTAATTTCCTTAAAGAAAGGTTAGTCTCTGCGCCTGTGATTACATCACCGGATTGGGACCTTCCATTTGAATTAATGTGCGATGCAAGTGATTTTGCAGTGGGTGCATTGCTTAGACAGAGACGTGATCGTATATTTCACACAATCTACTATGCTAGTAGAACATTGAATGATGCACAGGGGAATTACACCACTACGAAGAAGGAATTACTAGCAGTGGTCTTTGCGGTGGATAAGTTTCGACCTTACCTAATAGGATCTAAAGTGATTGTTTTTACTGACCATGAAGCTATTAGGTACATGGTGATGAAGAAGGACAGCAAACTGAGGTTGATACGTTGGGTTTTGCTACTTCAAGAATTTGATCTGGAGATTAAAGATAGAAAGGGGACGAAAAACTAGGTGGCAGATCACTTATCTAGAATGGAACATATTCCACGAGAGGCTGATGTGGAGATAAATGAAAGATTCCCTGATGAGCAGTTATACACTTGTCAGTCAAAGCAATCACCTTGGTATGCTGATTATGTGAACTATATAGTTTCTAAGGTAATTCCAGATGACTTGACTCCCCACCAGAAGAAGAAATTCTTCCCTGAATCTTTACGGTACGTCTGGGATGAACCCAATTTATTTCGTCGATGCGCTGACCATATACTTCGTAGATGTGTAGCTTTTGAGGAAGTTGAACAGGTGTTGGATAGCTGCCATTCTTCGGAGTACGGTGGACATTTTGCGGCCGATAGGATAGTTGCAAAGATCCTCCAGTCTAGATTCTATTGGCCTACGATGTTTAAAGATGCAAGAGCTTTTATTGAGCGATGTGACCGCTGCCAATGTATCGGAAACATCTCAAAGAGGTGGGAAATGCCACAAAAAGGCATTCTAGAAGTCGAATTGTTCGATGTTTGGGGCATCGATTTCATGGGACCTTTTCCCCCTTCCCAGAAAAACGAGTACATATTGGTGGCGGTAGACTATGTCTCGAAGTGGGTAGAAGCGATAGCAACTCCAATGAATGATGGAAAAGTGGTGCTTAAGTTCTTGAAAAGCCACATCTTCGTACGATACGGGACCCCACGAGCCTTGATCAATGACGGAGGTACGCATTTCTGTAATCACCTTATTGACAGGTTATTGCGCCAATATGAAGTGAAACACAAAGTCACCACGGCGTATCATCCGTAAGCAAGCGGTCAAGTGGAAATCTCTAATAGGGAGCTGAAGGGAATCTTGGAAAAGACAGTGAACAGGTCAAGGAAGGATTGGAGCTTGAAGTTGGAAGATGCATTATGGGCGTACAGAACTGCTTTCAAGACGCCAATTTTATGTCACCCTTCAGGTTAGTTTTTGGAAAGAATAGCCATTTACCAGTAGAAATGGAGCAGAGAGCATTTTGGGCGATCAAGTACCCGAACTTCGACATAAAAGATGCTGGTGACAAACGCCTTCTACAAATGGAGGAATTGGATGCTTTTCGATTTGAAGCTTATGAGAATGCTCGTCTATACAAGGAGAGAACAAAGATATGGCATGACAAACATATTCTGCGACGGGAGTTTACCCCAGGTCAGTCGGTTATGTTATTTAACTCTCGGTTGAAATTGTTTCCAGGCAAGTTAAAGTCCCGATGGTCCGGACCGTTCCGTGTTCATCAAGTCTACAAAAATGGAGCTGTCGAAGTGGAGGATAAAAGTGATAGACATCGCTTTGTGGTGAATGGACAGCGGTTGAAGGCATATCTAGGAGGGAGTAAGGAAATGGGTAGTCAGACTATCTATTTCCTTCGCGATCAATAAGCCGCTAAATGTCGAGCTAAACGACATTAAACAAAGCGCTCGTTAGGAGGCAACCTAGCAAACTTATTGTGTATAGTCGTTTATTTTGTTTTGTTATTTTGTTATTGTGTTACAAAAAAATAAAATAAAATAAAATAAATTAAAAATAGTTCTTCGTACTGTTCACCGCCAGATTTGGCTGCCAGCGGGCAAACTAAACGTGCCGGCGGTCGACACTGACGTGAAGGGCAAGTTTCGGTTTTCAGGATTATTTTGAGGGCAATCTCGTCTGGGACTTGGAGGATGATAAAAGGGAATTGAAAAACCACAAGAGGGGGATCGAAAAACGGACGAAGGAACACATTCGAAGATCACGCAATTTCATCTGGCGAGATTGGAAGAGAAGATCAGGGGTGAACTCTCTCTACTATGTTAGGAATAGCATTGTTAGTTAGGGTTGCTTCCATGATAATGTGTAACTAAGTCTGATCTTAGGTTTGCGATGTAGCCACCCAGTAAACTCTTGTTATACTCGTTATTGATGTATTGATGCTTGTTTTCTTTGGAACTTGTTTTTAAAGCTTGATGAATGATTGGCCATATTTATCTTGTTCTGCTGTCTATAATTGTTCGGAAGAAAATTATAGTTTAGACCTAGGGTTTCAAAAATATATCAATTGAATACTAAGAATAGGGTTTGAGAGATATATATTCGAGGATAGAATACTTACTGCATCGAGTGGATTGAGTTACATAGGAATATGGGACGAAATTATTCGATAGGTTGCTAGGATTTGGAAAAACCTAAGAATACATATGAATCTAGAGAATAGGCAATCAACCATTGTCACGAGTGTACGTGGAGTTCAGGGTAGGTGAAATCGTAAACCTAAGACTGTTCACTATTGTTAATTGAGTCATTTAGATAAAACGTTTCTTACATACTTTAAAGAATTGTGCATCTAATTAGTAGAAAATTTACAAGTTGAATTTAATTTGCATAGTCTCAGTGGATTCGATACCTGAACTAATTGAGTTATCTATATTACTTGATAACGTGCACTTGCGCAAGCAATTCTCTTATACGGGAATTCTGACATCACTATTAAATCCTTTATTAGATGGCCTAAAGTATTCATTGATCTATGTTAGGCGATTTTTGTTATAAAGCTAAAGTCGAAATATATCATGTAGTTGTTGAAAGAATGATATTGATACATATATATTTTGTTAGAAGATGAGTTGCTACTTCTTAACTATGTTGTTGGTTGATTAACGATTATTTTGTGAGCTGATTAATTTTATTTGGAAGATGATAATTTTTCTACTTTGTTGCACGGTTGGCTGAATTGAGGGATATTTTTTCACTGTTTTTCGGTTTGGCTTCTATAGTTTTCAAGGCTGGAAATTGCATTCTTACTATTAGCAGTATTTGTCATCCTTAGATAGTTTTTTTTTAGGGCATTGAAATGTAATTTATTCACAAAAAATTATGTATGATGATCTATGTAGGATTGAATTGTATTTGAATTTTTTTCCAGGAGATAAGTTGATAAATGATTACTAAAATTGTATGCATTATATTGTTTAAAAGTAGTTTAGTTTTTGTTAATTTTTTTTAAAGCAATTCTAAGATACAGTTAAAATTATCTTGGTTTTGATTATAAATATGGTGTGTTTAGATTTGTTACTTATTTTTTTATAAATTAAAATGATAAATTATTAGTAATATCTCCTTCTTTGGTGCGGTTTTGATAGTGATATTAGTTATTGTAAGATGAATTACGTTAGATTAAGTTGGAGTTGTTGTGATTTGTTAGCCATTTGAGCTACTTTAACAATCTTATTCATATTATAGTTTATTAACTGTACTTATTTTGTACTAGAATTTAATATGTATTTAATAGACTTGTTCAAAATATGTATCAGACAATTAATATATTTTCGCACTAGAATTTTAAAATTTTAATAGCTTCTACCAATTTTATATTTTTTACACTAATTACAGCGGCCTCAAATTACTGGTACTATATTTTTTGTTTAAAAAAATAGTATTTACAACGGACATTCAACACTGATATTTAGACATTTTCAGAGCGAGCATTTAGTGCTGATCTTTAAGTACTTCAACAGCAGGCGTAACATGCTGGCACTTGAGAACTTTTGCAACGGGCATTGCGCGATGAAATCTAGATATTTTTGCAGCGGTCATTAAATGCTGATATTAAAAAACTTCAGTGGCGGGCATATGCGCGTCATAAAAAGGACAGCAATTTGCAGTGGGAGCAAAAATAGCGCATAGCTACAGCGGTCAATGCCCGTAGAAAATAGTAATTTACAGCGGGCATTGCACGCTAACATTGACAAAAAATGTTGCAGTGCCATGTCCTTCATCTCAAAAGTTGTTGACAACCAGTTCTTCGTTGACAATAGAATGTCCTTGTTGTTGCAAGCCAAGAGAATGTCGTCTACATATAATGACAGTAACACAAAACCGTCATTGGACTTCTTCACAAAAATGCAATGGTCTTCTTGTGTCATTTGGAAACCATATGACAACACCGAGTCATGAAATCTCAGGTACCACTGCCTGGAGGATTGTTTGAGTCCATAAATGGACCTCAAGAGTTTACACACTTTCTTTTCTTTGCCTTTAGTTATAAAACCCTTAGGCTGTTCCATGTAAATCTCTTCCTTCAGTCCTCCATTGAGGAAAGCGGTCTTGACATCCATTTGATGCAATTCCAAGTCCATATGTGCGACTAAGGCCAAGATTAGGCAGATAGAAGCGAATCTTACCACAGGTGAGAACGTCTCCTCATAATCTATGCCCTCTTGTTGGGTATAGCCTTTCGCCACCAATCTTGCCTTGTATCTCTCGATCGAACCATCAGCCTTCCGTTTAACGCGAAGGACCCATTTATTTCCGATGGCTCTACGTTCTGGCGGTAAGTCAACCAAGTCCCAGATATGGTTACTTTTCATAGATTCATTTCCTCTTCCATGGCTTTTATCCATAGATCCTTGGCGGGTGAATTGAGAGCTTCCTTTACGTTCTTTGGTTCATCACCATCGTGTGAAGCCATCATGAACGTTTCCCCTTCAATCTCATAACGTCGTCGGGGAATGGGGACTCTTGTATTCTTAGATTCGATGACTCAGGCATCGAAGAATCAGGAATCTGCGTACTCTCACTGTCATGTACCAGTGGAGCTGATTCTTCAGGCACTTGTTCACTCCCACTAGGATTGATATCCATTTGTGGAGGAACTAAGTCCTCTGATTCATTTTGTTCAAAGAAGGAAGTCTCTCTTTCTACTTCACCCCTCTTGGGGAATTCATTGTCAAGGAACACAACATCACGTGACTCTAATTCAGAAATGGTACCATCTGAATTTTCTCCTATTAGTACATATCTTTTGGATTGCTCGGGATATCTTATGAAAATACATCTTTTACCTCTCAAACCTAGCTTCCCATATAGGTTAGAAAGATCATGTACATAACACGCGCACCCCCAGGGTCGCATATAGGAGAGGTTAGATTTTCTACCTGTCCATAACTCATAGGGTGTAGTAGTCACTGATTTCGTTGGAACCTTATTTAATATGTGGGTCGCTGTCAGAAGTTCATCTCCCAAATAAGATATTGGGAGATTTTCTAGTGCCATCATTGATCGTACCATTTCTAACAGTATTCTATTCCTCCTCTCGACAACTCTGTTTTGCTGAGGGGTCCTAGGAATTGTCAACTGTCTCACTATACCTTTCTCCTGACACAACGTCTTAAATTGGTCAGATAGATACTCTTGGCCTCGGTCAGTGCGTAGCACTTTAACGGTCCTATCTGGTTGATTCTCCACCATAGCCATAAATTTTCCAAAGCAATCTAAAGCTTCAGACTTATAGGAGATTAGATAGACTATACTGAAATGAGTGAAGTCATCTATGAAGGTAATGAAATATGATGCACCACTTTTAGCCCTAACATTCATAGGTCCACATATGTCTGAATGAACTATCTCCAAAGGAAAAATGGCCCTATTTGCCTTTCCAAAAGGTTTTCTAGTGGCCTTCCCAGCTAGACAATGATTACAAGCTGGCAACTTGATCTTATTATAAGATCCTAAAATCCCCTCTTTTGCCAACCTATTCATTCTATCTTGTCCTATATGACCATGTCTAGCATGCCAAGTGGAAATATCAATATCACCAGATGCAACAAGAGTAAAACTAGTATCACTATCGACAAAAGAAGGGTTCACACAATCATCAATGCAAAGATAAATAAATCCATCAGCCATTCGTCCAGAACCAATAAAAACAGAGTTATAATACAAACTCAAAACTTTCGATTCAAACACAAGTTTATATCCAAAAGTCATCAAAATAGAGACTGAAACGAGACTACGTCTAATCTCAAGAGCATAGAGGACATCATGCAGTAGTAAAACGTGGCCACTTTGCATCCTCAGTTTGCAAGTGCCGATCCCTTTTTACTTCAACTCGAGATTTGTTCCCCACATATATCCATCTAGTACCACGCGGTATGCGTCGGTACTCTATAAATGCTCCTCTGTCTCTAGCTACATGGTCGGTTGCCCTTGAGTCTACAATCCACATAGAATAAGACTCAGCAAGCAAAACGGTGCTAGAAACAAAAGCATTGGACATATTAAGATCATAATAGGATACCTCTTTCTCCTGCTCGGTACAATCACGAGCGAAGTGTCCCATCTTGTTACAATTGTAACACTTGATCTTACTCATGTCCCTTTTCTACCCCTTTCCAAATCTGGCCTTCTTTCAAGGGTTTTTGGTCCCGGGCTTATTAGGATTCTTCGGATCCTTATCTTTCTTGCTGCCCTTATTTCCCCTCTTGCGCTTGGCATTACTGCCATTACGCACATTTGAATCAGCCATGTAAAGTTGACCAAAGGATTTTGCCGCCTCTAAGTGCTCGTCCTCAAGTTCTACATGACGAGAGATATCATCAAATGTTTTGATGTTATCATTATGTGTCATGTTTATCTTCATGTTTTCCCAACTGTTTGGGAGGGACCTTATCACTGCCTGCACTTTTTGCTCGTCCGTTAGGACATGACCAGCTGATTTCAACTCGCGGATCATGTTAGCCATCTCACGAAGATGTTGGCGTATAGTATGATCACTACGCTTGCGATAAGTATCAAACTTAATCGTCAGCCGTCGGAGCTTGGTGGTTGAAGTCCCACCATACTTTTCCTTGAGTGCTACCCACATAGCCTGTGCAGTGTGGTAATCCTCAAAAGCACACATCAAATCATCAACAATGCTCGATAATATGGTGATGCGCGCAATGCTATTATTGCGCTTCCAGGACAAATAGGCATCCATATCACGCCTCGCTTGTGCAGTGGAATCATGCGTTGGTTCAACCATCGTGTTCGAAAGGGTCTCGAGAGCTTCTTGCTCCTCGAGGATATACTGGATCTTGCGATGCCAGATATCGTAATTGTCTCCATTGAGTTTGTCACCCTTGTTCAGCTCAGCGACAATAGACTTAGTAGTAGAGGCCATCACTGACAAGCACCAAAAAGATACATAAGACCATCTATGTTTAATCTAGCATATTCATCCGATAATCACATAAATGCACTAGCTTAAACAATCAAAAACTCATCGAATCAATCTGAGGGGGAATCGGAGAAGATAGACAATCTACCCAATCACCATCCTTATCCTCAAACTTCATCAACTTGTTAATCATGCAGTGTGCAAACAAGTCTAAGCATGCAAGCCTAGAGCATCCACTAAATTATTCAACAACCAAGGAATAATCATAAAGAATTCATGTAAAAAAATATATATCTATAATATATTAAATAAAAAACTGCATACTAAATAGTTCTAAACAAAACATGAATAACTTTAAAAGATATATGGTCTATGGATAGTCCTCTGGGTCCCAATCAGAAGGTGTGAGAGGGGTGTACTCGGGCTCAGTAATCACACTATCACCATCCTGAGCCTCGTCAGGTATCTCAGGTTCGTCGCTGTCCAAATCGACGACTGCCATCTCTTCGTCGCCATTCCACTCGGCGACCTCCTCCTCCTCTCCAGCCCATTGGGCTTCGTCATCCTCTTCATCAACCCACTCGGGGATTTCTCCTTCACCATTCCATTGGGTGAGCTCATCTTCTAGAGGTTCGAGCTCATCTTCGAACTCATCATCTGCCTCATTTTCCTGCTGCAACTCAGCTTCGGCAGCCGCTTGCTGCTCTACAAGTATGTCATCCAGGAAGTTGATGTTCTCTCCAGGCACATAAGCTCCATGCACATGCGGAAACGGTGGAGGTGCATGAGCTTGAGCAACCGGATGTTGCTCAGAAGGAGGAGGAACAAAAGCTTGAGCAACCGGATGATGCTTAGGATACATTGGCGCCGGTGGTGGAACCATCGGAGGATGCTGAGGAGGCGGTGGACCCAAATAATGTCCCACCGGGGGGTGTGGATGGGGAAAAGGATGTGTCCATCTAAAACCCATCGGCTGATGTGGAAGTAGAGGTGGTGGAGCAGCCGGATGCTGCTACTGGACTGGATAAGCATGTCCAAAAGGAGGTGGCACCATCATTTGAGGAAGATTCGGAAGGAATATGTAGACGAGGGTCGGTGCAAGGTGCCGTTCGGATACTGAGCAGCCCTCTAAGCGGGGAGCCAGAAGTCGTTGTCCACAACATAACCATATCTATGAACCATAACCTGTGCAAAACAAAAATGCACATGCCATAAGCATGCAAACGGCATTAGTAAATTAATAAAAATAATAATAAAATGCCATAGTAAATTGAAAATAATATTTCAAAAACTTTCCACAAAATTGCATGCTCAAAATATTCAAAAAATGGCATATAAAGGTTAGGTTTTAAAAAATAAAATAAAAAACCAAAAATTTGGATTAAAAAAATATTTTTTTTTGAAAATTTTTCCGGTCGGCAGTTGACCAGCAACGCGCCGGCCAGAGCCGGGTGGGAGCTGCACGCGCCGGTGACACGTGGCACGCGTAGGCGTAGCCGCTTGTCACCGGTGCGTCAACCATACAGTCAGCATTTGGACTGACGTGGCTGCCACGCAGGCGACCACGTCAGTGCTGACCTGTGCGCCACGCGACACTTGATGTCAGCTTGCCCAGCCAGCAAAATTTGCTGACGTGTTGACACGTCGGCGCTGACAGAGGAGCAGGCCGCCCCTCAACGCCTCGCGCGCTCTCCTGGCGCGTGCGTTCCACGCGTCGCCGTGCCGTGGTGCAACGGTGGTCTGGGCGGCGGCCGTTTGCTCCTCTCGCCGTTCTCTCTCCAGCCGTGCCGTCGGTTGTTGTCTTTTGGGCTCCGGTCGTTGGCGGTGAACTTCACTCTCCGAAGCTGTGACTAATCAAGATTGCTCAACATGTGAAACATTAGTGCTGTTTGGGTTTGATTCGTTCGAATCTGTCCCCAAACTTCGGAAGGCCATAACTCCTTCGTTTCTCATTGAAAAAATTCATATAATATATCGACAGATTCGTTATTCGAAGACGAACCCAACGATATATAATTTGCATAATGAAAATCTTCGTGCAATAAATAAAATCTCAAACAAGGTCATGAAAATCACATGCAAAATACTATTTCCAGCACTTAGTTTATATTTTATTCAAGCAAAAATAACGACAGCGTAATTATTACGACCAACAACAGTAATGTAGACAGGCTCTGATACCAATGTTGATCCTATATGCATACTACGCAATCAACATACAAATAATAAGCGGAAAAGGAAAGGGATATTATTGTCAATTGATCGACGATAAATCTCTTAGAAATATCGTTCAGGTCACCGGCTAAAAACCCCAATTGCACTTCTAGAACACGAATGCGGAATCTCTTCAAAACTTAAACTCTTGGAAATCTTAGAATAGATTTTACTTTGCAAATACTGTTTGCAATTCACGTTTCAGAGAATGCTCTGAGATGTGATGTTTGGGATGATTGAATGAATGAAAGGAGGACTCTATTTATAGTAGTCCTTGGCTAGTTCACTTGAACTAGGACTCTTTTGAATTAAAACTCATGAATTCTTATCTCCTTATATCTTACTAATCCATTGCTTAATGGATAAGTAAGTGAGATCTTGGCTGGGCCTATCTTGGGTGGACCTATCACCCAGGCCCAATGGCCCCAAGCCCACATTAATATAAAGGTTGGGCCAACCCACAAACATTATAAGTCCAACAATATATTACCTTTTAATTTGAAGAAGCTTTTGAATGCAAATAAATAAATAAATATAAATATATATATATATATATATTTATTTTTGAAGAAAGACGGTATATGATTTTTGTAGTTATAATAAAATAAAAATACAAATAAATAAAGTGAATATGGGGAAAAGATATAGAAGCATCATATAACAATTAAAATAAAAAAATACATCAATAGTAAATAAAAAATATATATTTACAAAAAGTTAAAACAAACACTATCTTGATTTTAGAAAGATTTGAAACATGAGAAAATAAAAACAGCAAAAATATGATACGTGAAAAATGAGTTTTATAGCTCCATCAAATTAAAAAAAGAGGGTAAGAGATAGATTGTTATTTTTTATTATTTTCAACTCAAGTGTGAACTCTCAGTCAATCTCGTGAGGTGCACTGAGAGTTCCGCTTATTTATATATATATATATATAATTAATTTATTCTATCATTATTAATATATAATTTACAGTTAATCTATTGAAAGCGAAAAAAAATAAAAGAAAAATTATATCTATTTTTTCAATTTAAAAACTAAACAAATATATGAATATTAATTAGAAAAAAGAAAACATTTAGAGAATCCTAAAAAAAAAATAATTAAAAATATATAAATTAAAGAAAAATAGAAGATGATCCATTATCTTAAATTAAAAAGAGATTCTAAATTCATAGTGAACATAAGTGTATAAAAAAAATTTATATTAAAAAGTCGTAAACAGACTATAAAATAAATATATATACATGTATTAGTAAAAGAAAGAACGAGGGAAATAATCAGAAATCACCTCTTTGATTGATAGGAAATGTCACAATTCAAAAAACGATATTGAATAGATGGATGGTATGGGAGAAGAAGAGAAAGTATAGAAAAAGGAAATATCACAATTCAAAAGGAAATATCACCTATTTATATAGTATAGAAAATGAAACGAAAAGACGAACAAACAGATAAAAACAGATAACAACATTAGGAGAGGAAGAGAAAGTAAATAGTTATTAATTATGGGAGAAGAAGAGAAAGGGAATGTGATGAGAGAGAATGAGTGGGGAACATGATAGAATTCTCTATTTAATATGATTCTATAATTAATTTTCTTTCATTTTGATGTGGCAACTAATCATTATGTGTCGTATTATAATTGGCCAATAGCTACCACGTATAGTCTACGTGTTAGATTTTCAAGACATGTAAACTTCCTCATTTTGTTTTATATATATAAAAATTTAATTTTTTTTAAGTGAATTTTATGCATTTTAAATTATATTTATAATTTTAATGGATAAAAAATATTTAAAATTTTAAATTATTCTTAAATATAATATGCTTATTATCAAATTAAAAATAATATTATTAAAATTAAATGGTTTTTTAAAATAATATGCATCAATTTTGTATTTTTTATAAGGCATTAATTGTACCTTGAGAATTTAAAAAGAGATATTGTAAATGCATTTTTGTAGATTATATATTTACTCACATTTTATATTTGCAATGAACAATTAAAACACTTACTTATATACTTCTTTTTTTAAAACATACTAAACATATATTCATGTATTTTAAATTACATTTATCATTTTGTGGTGCCAAATAAACCACAGCCAAATATCTGGCTAAGATTGCTTGAGAAAATAGCTAAAAAGCTTACAGAGATAATCTTACAGAGTTTCTCCTCTTATGGGTCCAGATCAGATCCCTTTACAATCATCCCTATCCCCTATTTATAGGAGATATTTGGGTCCTATTTCTATTTGGATTGGGACTCCTTGTTTCCCTTGAATTCGGTCTCCTTTTTGGGCTTGGTCTTCTTTTATCAGATGGGCTTGGTCTTCTTTTATCAGATGGGCTTTTGGAATCCTAAGCCTAACATGATAAGTCTTCATTTTCTGATTGGGCTCTGGGAATCCTTGTTCAGTTGAGTAATCATTCGGTGGGCTGGTGTGCTCTGGTTTGAGCTCTGTTGGGCTCGGTCGAGTTGGATCTGCATTGGATCTTTGGCCGTTTCGGTCGAGTTGATTCTGACGTTCCCAGGGCTTTTGGTTCCCTTTCGGCCGAGCGTAGCTTTTAGGGCACCTCTTCATTCTTCGGCCGAGCTTGGTTAAGGATTGTGATTGTCTTTGCATGTTCTGACCTTCGGCTATGATGTCTTATGGTTATTTTCCCACCACACATTTCAAATAAATAAATAATATATTTACTATCAAATTAAAAAAATTATACTAGAAAAAAGTAAGAGGTAAAAAATGATTATTATTATTATTATTATTTTAAAAAAAAAGATAACATGCATTAATGGTTTCTTCTTCTTCTTATTTATTAAAGAATAATGATTGTTTTTTTTGGAAATAAAAAAGTGATTTTTGATAAATAAAAAATTAATTTTAAATGCATTTATTAATTATATTTTTACTCAATTTTTAAATTTTCAATAAACAATTAATACAAGTTCTTTTTATATATATATATATATATATTAAATTGAATGATAGACACAAATTAGTACATTACACTAATTTTATTGAATTAGATAAATTGGTAAATATAATACATATGTAATAGATTTATTATGTGTGAAAAGTAAAAAACAAATGATAGCATAATTAATATATATAATATTTTAGATCCACGAACAAGATCTAAATATAATAATAATAATAATGGTTCATTGAACTAAAGGAGGAAATAATATTAATACTAGAAAAATATAAAATTTATATTATTTTAAAATCAATTGAAAATTAAAATATTTAAGTATTTAAATAATAAAATTAGAGAAATAATTAAATAATATCTTTATTTTTGTCATATAAAAATTAATAATTAAATTATACAAATATTGTTTAAGAATGCCATTCAATAAAAAAAAAATGATTATTCAATATTTTTCTTATTTTATTTCAATTTTTAAAAATGGTTTTTCTCTTTATAATTTTATTTTACTATTCATTTTTAAAAAAAATAATAATAAATTAAAAAGATTATTCCTTTAGTATCAAATACTAAAAAGAGATTGAAATTAATCATTAATTCCATTAAATTCATATTATAATAAAATATTACATTTATTTATAGTAAAACTGATTAAAATAAATATATCATAAAGTATTAATAAAATACATTTATATTTCAAAAAATAAAATAAAATGTATGAAATAAAACATTTTTTCTACAAATGGAATACATAAACTATATTTGTTCACTATCTTCTTACATCTCAATATTTTCATTTTTTTAATTAGGTAGTTTATATTTTCATAAATAAATAAATAAATAAATAAATAAATTGGACTTTATCAACTTAAAATTTTCATAATTAAAATTAAACACATTACATTATATTTAATGTCTATATTTCCTTTATCACCTTTTATATATATATATATATATATATAATATTTATATACACACACATTTGTATTAATATTTATATGTAAATAACTTATTTTAAATTATATTATTAAATTTTAATTTACGATTATGAAAGTTAAAATAAAAGATATATAATATATTAATGAGTTATTAAATGTCAAAAGAAAAAAATAAAAAAAAATATTCTTTTTAAATAATTATAAAGATTTCTCAATAATATTAAATAAAACAAATTAATAGAAAAATAAAAATATAAAGTAGGAAAAATTATATAGAAGAAACCAAACAAATTTTAAATTTCAAAACTAAAAAAAACATTTATTATTTTTATTCTTCCAAACTTTGATTTTGAAAAATAACCCTTCACAACTTCACTGATTCTCTTCACAAAGCCGCATTCACGTCTTCATAGATTAGTATTAAAAACCTTCACGGAAAGGTAAAGTCACCGATTTAAACTATTTTTGAAAACTGAAAGTTTGAAAGTTCATTTTTGTGAAATTTTTTAAATTGGATTATATAGTATAAATAAAAATTATAAAAAGATAAAAATAAAATTCTCCCGATAAAATATATATTATTTACATATATTTCTAAACGGAAAAAAACCACAAAAAATTTGAATCAATCCATTACAAAATATCTTTAGAAAAAATTTAAATAAAAATAAAAAAAATTGAAAAAATAAATAAAAATAATTAATATATTAATTAATTGATATGATTTTCTTAATAAATATAATATATTAACATCAACACTATTAATAAAATAATTAAAAATTCATATATCTCAAGTATTTTTACTAGTTAACAATTATTAACAATTGTAAGGGTAAAAGCAACAAAAATATACAATTAACTATATAATTCCTTAAACAGAAAAATGTCCAAAATCAAATACAGCATTGCATTTCTGAATTCCAACAACTAACCAAGTAATCAAAAGACAATATCTCCAATATTCTATTACACTATCCAAATAACCTAACAACAATTTATAATTCCAAATTCAGCATAGTTCGAAAAACAAAAATGTCTAAATAATGTAAAATATGTGGATGTTATATGCATGCTTGTGCTCTATATACGATAGCCATCTCTTAATTGATTGATGTACCTGTACCCGTTCAGGGATTTACATATAATAGAAGAAATAAAAAAGAAGAGAAAATACAATGTTAGACTACAAAGTCTAGTTAGCAACTCAAGTTCCAAACAGCCACACAACAACGCCTCTAGACTGTGTTCTAACATGTAGGAGCACGCAATGCAAGGCTCTATGAGTTCTCTAGAATTCCTTATAGCAGAGATCACACCATATAAGCTACAACTAGCGGATTATGAATTTATTTGTTTTACAAGATTATCAGATTATCAATTTTAGTTCGAAATTTCCAAGATTATCAGATTAAGGATCTGTTCGGGTCCTAGAAATTTCCTTTGTAATTTATAAACACAGCGGCAAACAACATATAAATTACGTGTTCACTTTGTTATTACCAAATCAATCAGCAACCAACTATTTAACATCCTTTATAAATGTCAGATTAAGCATACAATTACTACATAATGAACAAACAATACACGTTATCCTGTTTAGTCCAATTTTTTGGATTCTGCCAAGTAGCAATATAGAAAAAGTGGGAAAAACAATTCAGATATCACATATATGGTCGAAGCCTTGTATGGCCGAGGCCCCAGTATGGACGAAGCTGATCACATATAAATTGGCACTTTAAGTCGTTTAATTTTTATCACTACGAGGCATCTTTATCTCTAAGCATGTCATGAATTATATTATAGGCTATCCTAAGGGAATTTATCCGCTGTCTAGTGTTATTATTTAACGTATCACTGAATTTCATGCAGCTAGTCAGTTTATAACTGTCTATCCAGTTATCAACTATATTTTTTAGTTTAATAACTAATTAGAACAGTTCACAAATATCATATCAATCAACACAAGGTTCATCCTAAATAGCAATCTACGGTTCTAGCCATTCATGACATAAAATCACCAAAACAGAACATATGCAATAAAGACAATCAATAAACAACACGCAATCTATAGGACACAAAATGAGATACTAACCTATCCTCCGATGAACACAAGCGACAGAACGTTCACTCCTCATCCTGAATCACGACCTCTGTTGCGCCTTCTGCTAAAACCAAAAAGAACCATATTGTGAGTTAGTATCAGAATGGAAAACCCCATAGACAGAGATGATGATCTCAAATCAGAAACCCAAAAACTTGAATCCTAAAATCATAACAACTTACCGTGATGATTCTTGCTTACAAAACCCTCTTTCTCTAAAAATCGTCTCTAAAACGACAAGAGTGCAAATCTGACTGCCTACGATTTCTAACCAAATTTATATACTCGCGAGCAATTCTCAAAACCCCCTATAGGATTATGAAATCTAATAACTAATACAGGAAGGTAAAATGACGCAAAAACCCTATAACATTTCACTAGGACGCTGATTACCCTAATCCAAGTGAATGACAAAGCCAAATCTTAAATTCACAGAAAGATATAATATGATCACTTGACAAGGTTTAGAATAACATAAGTAAAGCGCAAAGGAAACCTAAATAACTGAAAATCCTGTAGGTTAAGTATGCAACACGACATTTGGCATCCAGTTGCAAACTGAAAGTTGTACGTCTCGCAAATCCCTTTCAGAAAGCTATTGCATGCCCCAAACGGACAAGAAATGAATTCTTTAAGTCTTTCACAAGTTGTGTCAGAATGATCTGCATCCTAAAATATGCTAAGTTAAACCTTAAACCAACTAGGCCCACATTCTGTTCGTGACAAATTCCTTGTCGAATTTTCTTTCCAACTAATCTAAAGAAGCTTGCATATTAAACATTACTTGAATTTAAAGTTTGAAGAAGGATATTTGACTTGGAATCCATTACAGAGACTAAAATCACTGAGGTCCTATTTTTTTAAAAAAAAAAATTAATAAATAGAGTTATTGAGATGTAATACTAGCTTTTAAGTAAAATTCATATTTGATCTCTTCTATAAAATAGAAACTAAATAGGTTAGTGTAAATTTAAATTTACTTGCTAGGGAATTATTTACTTAGATAGGAAATTATTTGTCCACTATTAACTATATTAGCTTGGTAGATTAGCAATAGATCAAAACTAGCTATGGGCAAATCGCATAACAAAAGAATACGAAGATGGAGTGGATAACTTTATAAGATTTGTATTGCAAAATGCCTACGATCTTGGGGGGATAATCTGTCCTTATTTGAAATGGTGTAATACAAAAAGAATTTACCCAGACAAAGTTAAAGAATCTCTTATTTTTAATGGAATTGATCAAACTTACATTGTTTGGACCAGACGTGGTGAGAAGTAGGTTAAATCTAGAGACTGTAAAAGTAGTTGGTGAAGTAATGATGTGGATTTAGACTCACAAGATAACATGACCGATAGATCTATGAAATGGTAAATGTTATTGAAGAGGATTTACAAGATTGTTCTGAAATGTTTGAAAAGTTGAAAAGTGATTCGGAAGAGCCGTTATACAAAGGTGGTGCTAAATTCACAAAATCATCAACTACTTTAAAGTTATACAAATTGAAAGCATGTAATGGATGGGGTGATAAGAACTTCACAAAATTGCTCAAATTTTTTGAGGATATCTTACTTAATGGTAATGTACTTCCAAGCAGGACTTATGAGGCTAAATAGATGTTACGCTCTATAGGCATGAAGTATGACAAGATACATGCTTGTCCTAATGATTGCATATTGTTTCGGAATGAATATGCATCACTAAGTATGTGCCCTAAATGAAGTGTAGGACAATATAAGAATACACGAAAGACATCTCCAGCGAAGGTTGCATGGTATTTTCCTATAACTCCAAGATTTAGGCATTTGTTTTGTAATCCTGAAGATGCAAAGCTATTAACATGGCATACAAATGAAAGAATCAATGATGGAAAGTTACGACATCCAGCAAATTCTCCATAATGGAATAAATTTGACCATGATTACTCTAATTTCGGCAGGAAGATAGAAATTTTTGACTTGTATTGTCGACCGATGGTATGAATCCCCATAGTAATCAGCGGAGCACACATAGTACATGACTAATTATTTTGGTAATTTATAACTTACCTCCATGGTTATGCAAGTGCAAGTATATGATGCTAACTATGTTAATATCAGAACCTAAATAACCTAGGAATGATATAGATATCTATTTGGGCCCTTTCATTGATGATATGAAGGTTTTGTGGAACACAGGAGTAGATGTTTATGACTGATATAGGGAGGAGTCATTCATTTTGAAGACAATGTTGTTTGGAACCATAAATGATTATCCGGCTTATGTTAATCTATTAGGATACAGTGTTAATGGCAAGACAACATGCCCTACTTGTGAAGATAAAACATTTCAGGAAAGGTTACCAAATTCGCAAAAGAATGTCTTCCTTGGTCATCGACAATTTTTACCAGTGAGCCATCATTACAGAACTTGGAGGAAGGCTTTTAATGGAAACGCGGAAGAATGAAGAACTCCATCATTTTTATCTGGAAAGTAAGCATATGAGAATATGAAGGATTTAACTTTTACTTATGGAAATCCATTTGGACATGGACTTCCAACAATCAGATGGAAGAAAATGTCTATTTCTTTTAATTTCCATATTGGGAATCTTTATATGTGCGACATTTTCTTGATTTAATGCATATTGAGAAGAATGTTTATGATAGTGTCAATGGTACTCTACATAATGTTCTTGAAAAAAACAAAAGATGGTGTTAAGTCTAGGTTAGATTCAATTGAAATGCCGGTGAAGAAAGGACATCGAACTTATCTACCTCTAGCAACTTATACTCTATCCAGGAAAGAGAAGAATGCATTTTGTAGCTTTTTAAGTGGAGTTAATGTTCTAGAAGGTTACTCCTCAAGTTTGGTATCAATGAAAGAATTGGAGTTAATAGGCTTGAAAACTCATGATTGTCATATTCTATGAAACATTTGATATCAATAGCTTTTTGTTCCATTTTGCTAGAAAAGGTTCTCACTACATTGATCAAGCTTTGCTTATTCTTTAAGACAATTTCTAGTAAAGTTATTGATCCTGAAAAGTTGCATGAATACAAAAAGATATTGTTATAGTGTTGTGTGAGCTTGAAATGTACTTTTCCCCATCTTTCTTTGATATAATAGCTCTGTCATGTCCATAAATGGGGCCAAATTAAAACTTATTTTGTTATTTGATTGATTTTGTAAAAGTTTCTACAATTGGATAATATTTTGAATTAAAAGAACTCTGGTGGGCTTATTTGCCATTTTACAATGCTTAGGTGAAAACTAGGTCTTACTGTCTAAACCCTCAGCCGCGAAAATTACTGTTTTATTGCCTCCTTATAATTCTCTCTATTCTCTCATAATTCTGCCAAACACAAAACCGTAGTTGACTTACGATTCTTCGATTTTGTTCAACCATTTTCACTTGTTCTCTAGAGAGTTTCTCAGACCTTTTTGCTTGTCTGCCCTCACGTCTTCTATCAGGTTACTTATTTGTTTTTCAGATGGAAATGAAGCCGCAAATGTTTCAGGTAAGAAAAAAACATGGGTGTGAAGGTATTTGATTTTCTGGTACATAGTAATCGATATGTGGCTATTCAAGTGAGTGGGTGAATTAATGCATTTGGAACATGAAGAGGTGTGAGCAAAAGTGAAATAAGAGTCTTCATATTTCACCATACAGATTTTAACGCAAAGGCACATGTGCTTATGACTGAAGACTTTACTTCCGGTGGAAGTGATAGTGTGCAAGGTAGCTTTGCATTTCTTTTTCTAATTAATAGATGGGTGTCCAAAATGGCTAATTGAAGCTTTAAATAAAAGGTTTTTCTAGCTAATTTTGTTCAAGATTTTAGTACTTTTTTTAGATTATGTTGTTGTATAATCAACTATCTCGAGAAATCATGATAATATAGAGCTACGAGCTAACCGGTAAAATATTAACTATATTAAGAATTTTAAAAAGTGTAGATACTAAGTTGATTAGGTTGTTTCTAACGGAAGTTGTGAATGACGATATTTTTCTATTATATTTATGTTCATTGGATTAGAACTATATGGTTGAATTGCTTTTGAACTTCAGAATTTAGAATAAATGTTTCCATTTTACGATTGTGGATATGAGTTTCCTCCTTATAGATGCGATAGGCGTTGCACTAGACTTCCCTAGGAAGTATCATGAGGAACAATAATTCTCCTCTTTCAACACCATCTCAATTACTCATATTTTTCTGGATTTATGGTGTTAATACCAAGTTCTATCGCTGACATTTTTTTATGTTACATTACCAACATGTTATTTAATTTTTTAATGGTATTTTGTGTTATCAAGTGATTCACTTTTTTTTTCAATTTTGTGAAGAAAATTCTATTGAAATTCAATTTCTCTCATGCATCTATCTCTACCTTATTGGTTAATGATAATGCAGAAATCTTTCTTTTAATGATGGGAGGGATTAATAGGTATGTTTTCTTTACCTAAATATTTGGTTTTCTTGGAATGTTTTTAGTGACATTTGCATTTCTCTTAAGTTTTATGTTTTTGGTGGTTATTCGGACTGTTGTAGGTTTGATACTTCAATCCTCACTGAGCAGCCAAGTTAATCATCTCTCATTCTGACACTATAGTCTTGTTTTTACCCGGCAAAGCAACTACTATTTAAGATGTTACTAGCAAGCATCTTCCTTATCACCAGATTAAATAGTTGTGTAGTTAACAAGCTTTTAGTTGGAAGTTGAATGTTGATGCAGCTCGATCATGGTCAAATGATCATGATTTGATATTTTGATATTGTAAACAACGTTGATTATTCCCTATCATGCAGTGAAAGACATTGCTTTTTTTCATAAATATCTTTTTCAAATATTGTATCAGTGATCAATATGTTTCAAGATTTCTACACTCAATGACATTGATTCGAGTGCAATTTCATTTAAATATTTTCCCAACCAATTTTTTTCTTTTTTTTTGTTGAGAAAAAGTAGAAAGTTTTATTAATGAACAAAAATAACATGTCATAGAGATCAAGGAGGTTCATACAACCACTCCCTTAATCTTGCATCGAAATGAGACCCAACTACAAGAGTATGGGTAGTAACATTTGCAAACCTGTAGGCAAACATACACACACACTTAACCTTTGAGAACTCTAACAATAAAGCTTTACAATAATGAATAATAACACCAAATCCAGACTTATCATCAAGTGAATTATTGTTAATTGCATGTACCACTAATTACAAATTTGTCTTAATAATAACACGCTGTCAATCTTTAGCACATAACCAACTCAATGCCTCCCACACCGCTATAACTATTGTCAGCTTCAAAAAAAAAAAATCTGGGACACACTTACCAAAAATGAAAGAAGAATTAAATTCTTTTACTACACATCCAATCCCTACAAAACCTACCGCTACCCTATTGATGCCACAATATTAGCTTTCATCCAATTAACTGAAGGGGTCGACTAATGAGTCACCATCTCCACCACAACAGCTGAGAATGAGCAAAACTCCAATTGCTCAACATACGCCGGGCTAAGGCCAAAATATTAGTTGTCATTCTTCATTGATTACGCTAGACGATATCATTCCTATGTGTCCACAAACTCCACCAAAGTAATACACTCAATAAATATTATTCAAGGGGCACTAGTAAGTAATACGTCAAACTAACCTCCACTAAGGTCATTCCACGCATTTGTCTGAAAATGGAGGCAACTGATAAGTCTGCAACTTAGCATACTTTCTTCCCTTAAAACTTAGACTTTTGCAATGAATTTGAGATCATTTCTGGTGAAACTAATATTGTTACAAGTGATTTCATGTTCTTATCCCGACAAGCACTTTAGAGTGTATGGAAATAGAAAAGGAGATGGTGGACGCCAATAGAGTATCAAAGATGAAACTGAAGTGAAGACTATGCGGGAGAAGTTGAATTACAGGTTTATGAATAACAAACAGAAGTGGTAATCCAGGGCCATGTCCGCCGCCAGTCTCTGCTGCAAGCCAACAGAAGGAATGTGACAGCGAAAGGAAGCGGCGCTTCCTGCAGAGGTTTGCCGCCAGAACCAGCTGCCAGCAGACAGAAGGAACGTGACAGCCAAAGAAAGCGGCGCTTCCTGCAGAGGCTCGCCGCCAGCACCCGCTCTCAGCGAGCAAGGACCATGGTGACGGCGGATGAAACCAGCGCTTCTTGCAGCCATCCGCCGCTACAGTTCACTGCCAGCGGGCAAACTCAACATGCCAGCGGTTGACACTGACGTGAAGGGCAAGTTTGGGCTTTCAAGATTATTTTGAGGGCATTCTTGTCTGGGGACTTTGAGGATGATAAAAGGGATTTGACGAACCACAATTAGGGGATCAAAAAACGGACGAAGTAACACATTCGAAGATCACGCAATTTCATCTGGAGAGATTAGAAGAGAAGATCAGGGGTGAACTCTCTCTACTATGTTAGGAATAGCATTGTTCGTTAGGGTTGCTTCTATGATAATGTGTAACTAAGTCTGCACTTAGGTTTGCGATGTAGCCGCCCATTAAACTCTTGTTATACTCGTGATTAATGTTATTGATGCTTGTCTTTTTTAAACTTGTTCTTAAAGCTTGATGAATGATTGGTCATCTTTATCTTGTTCTGCTGTCTATAATTGTTTGGAAGAAAATTATAGTTTAGACCTAGGGTTTCAAAAATATATCAATTGAATACCTAGGGATAGGATTTGAGAGATATATATATTCAATGATAGAATACTTAATGCATCGATAGGATTGAGTTGCAAAGGAATATGGGATGAAATTAATCGATAGGTTGCTAGGATTTGGAAAAACCTAGGAATACATATGAATCTAAAGAATAGGTAATCATCTATTGTCACGAGTGTATTTATAGTTCAGGGAAGGTGAAATCTTAAACCTAGGGCTTTTCATTATTATCAGTTGAGTCATTTAGTTAAAACGTTTCTTTCATACTTCAAAGAATTGTTCATCTAATTAGTAGAAAGTTTACAAGTTGAATGGAATTCGCGTAGTCTCTATGGATTTGAAACCTAAACTAGTTGAGTTCTCTATATTACTTGATAACGTACACTTGCATAAGCAAATTCTCTTAGACGGGAATTTTGACATCACCAACGTCCATACATTGACAGCCAATGGACATTCAAGAAATAAATGTTGAGCATTCTTACCACTACAAGCACAAAAATGACATACATCCACAACATCTACTTATTTGGTAATAAGAAAGAACGTATTGACAAAATATTTTGTGGAAGAAAAAATGCACAACACTTTTGGAAAAGACAAAGGCTCCAAAACTTATTTCAAGCCCCGGTAGATATCATCACTAATTGAACAGGACCCTTTACTATCTTGAGTTTATATTTTCCTTTTGCATCAAACTTCCAACATAGTTTATCCTCACCATGTCGCCTCCCTAGAGGAATACATTTAATATAAAGAATATCCAGATAATTGAATAAGCTAAAAAACACCAATTCATTCCAACGCCCATTCTAAATAAAATTCGCCACAAGAAAAGTATGAACACTAGGAGACCTACTCTTAGAAATATAAGAATTGTCAACGTCAGGTAACTATGGAGAATTCTAAATAGATATTATCCTTCCAGTCGCAACCCGCCAATATATTCCAACCTGAACTTCATTCTTAACTTCCTAAGTACTACGCCACACATAACTTAGGCTTGAATTAAGTGGAGCATTAATAAAATCACATGTATGAAAATACTTTACCTTCCAAATGTAAGCAACCAATGATTTAGGCTTTGTAATAAAATTCCACCCTTACTTTCCTAACAATGCTAAATTAAACTCGTGTAGTCTTCGAAAACCCAAACCTCCAAACTCCTTAAGCATTACCATGTTGTCCCAACTTAACAATGATTCTTGAGAAAAATTAACTCATATCCTCTACCGAACTGATTCATTAATACTTCAATCTCATAACACAAACATCTTTGCAAAAGAAATTGACTTTTAGCCTCGAACCCCCGCCTCGGTGGGACCTAAAATGTGGCTTGATCGTTATAAAAAATAAAGAAATATCAATGATTTGATGCAATAAATAATATTACTATACTATTAGATGCCCTACAAACAATATTCAATAATCCATTCCCATTAATAATACTCAACATCAATATATGTTCCCATTTAAAGTATATAAATGTTTAGAGAGAATAAGATATCTCATTGTTACATAATAGATTCACGTTCTTAGAGAACACATTACTCAAGACTAAGTGAGAAGTGCTAACGGACACAAGTGGCTTAACAAAATTTCTAAGATAGAACAAGGTTTCACAAAATCTAAGAGATGTAGTGCATGAACAAAGAGAAGTCTCCAAGAGCATTCACATCGTTCCTTTGATTGCTCGATCAGCTAGGGGTTGCCATTCAGGCACAAAAGAAAATAACAAAGAAAAATAAAAATAAAGTAACATTTGGCTATCAGTGTTTAGTTTACAACTAATTGCCTTAGCATAGACATACACATGTTCATGCTAATAGGATGGAGAAACTTATTTGCTATACAAATTCAAGTATAGAATTTAGAATAAAGCATAAATTAGTCATACAATGAAATATTCGATTTATAAATTAATAGGTTCGGTCATGCAATTGACTAATTCAGTTTTCAAGATTTTAAGAATGTTACTGAGTTAATGCTGTGTTGATTAGCGAGTTATGAACTGACTATGAGGCTTACCGAATTACCCACCGAGTTACGTACCAAAATGTTACCCAAAATCTTAGGAAAAAAGTTTGGCCTAAGCTCATGATCGATTTAGTCACTAGATTACCTACCAAAATATAATTGGGTGTCCAATGGAAATGGCTGACATATGTCCCTGAGCGAGTTGTTCACCGAATTGTATACCAAAATACAATGAGGTAATCAATGGAAAGAATAACACCAACCCCTAACCTATTTATTCACCAGGTTGTATATTGAAATACAATTTTGTAACTAACAGAATAAATGACACCTCCCCCTAACAGTGTTCACCAAATTATATATCAAAATACAATTCGGTAACTAATGAGAAGACATGGCACACGTCTCTGACCGAGTTAGCTACCGAATTGCATACCAAATGAACGATTTGATACTACTCGTGAAATATCCCATTTTTGGTTCTGTTTGGGCTGACAACTTCCTATTGTCATCTAAGCGATTTGGTCAAATCCAAAACATGACCTTATGTCATTTAAATATAACCAAATTTTATATGCACACCCTATAGATATCTAGCACCACAATGATACTCACCAATCCTGAAACAGCTAGCTCGATTGAGCACATAACATTGCACAAGTTACTTGTTTGATCATCTTGTTTCAACAACTCACAAAGACTCAACAATTCACACAACAAGACAATAAACTCATCCATTCAGTGTCCAATTCACCTATACCCATGAACAATAATACTTTCCAATTCATTTCAAGTCATGATAACAATGTATTCATTTTAATATGAGCAATTACTACATCTCTTACATAGAATCACATGCATAAATTCCACATAACATGATCAAAATCAATCATCAATAATCCAATATTTATCCAATTTCTTGACCATTTTCCCATAAAAATCTAAATAATAGAATTCAGAATTCAATATGGCTCTTACCCCGTTAATGAACCAAAGTTCCAATATGGATCCAAATTCTAATGCAATATGAATTTAAGTCCCAATGCAATATGGACCGAAGTCCCAATATGGCTTCCATGCTAAGAAGCATGATACTTTCGTGCCAAAGTACTTCTAATCCGTAGACATGACTTATTTCCTATATTGTATAACAAATCTAAAAGCGTTTTTCATTTTTACCAAATATATATTAGGTCACTTTATCAATGCTTCAATAGTTTAATAATTAAGTTGTTTCACACCTAGACCAATATTCATTATAATGTTGTTATTCATCATTATAGCAAGCAATTTAATAGACACATTTATTACAAAATCTTAGCATATATATATATATATATATATATATATAAACTAGTAGGTTGACTCGCGCTTCAAGCAAGATATTATTATTTTTAGTATATATATTATATTTATGTTTATACAACAATTATATGTATAATAAATTAAATTTATAAATATGTGATGCTTATTTTTAAATAAAATAGGAAAAGAGTATCATAATAAATTTAAGATATTAAGTCATAAATTCGATACTCTCTAGGTGCACGTGTATTTTCAATTGTTTAGTACAATTTCGCTTTAACTGAATTTATATTTTTATTTAGTAAAATTAAAAAATAAAGAAAAAATATAAATTAACTTATTTCATATATAATTGTTAAATTAAGCCATAAATAATTATTAAAATTTTAAAAATTAATTAAAATGAAAATTAGTAAAGTTTTTTTCCAATAATTAAATTGTAACGATTAAACAAATCCACCAAATCATAAATAATTTTTGTTGATGATAATTTTAGAATAAACCTAATTTTATTTTACTTGCAACTAAATTATAAAGAAATTATATAATAAATATGTTGAATTAATTTATTGACTAATCACATATTTACATTTTAAAATAAATGAAAAGTTAAAAATTTTGAATTAATTTATTGGAGACATTTTAGTTTTCAACTTTAAATCTAAATAATAGTTTTTCTATTTAAACGTGTATATTTAATATTTATAACACTAATATATATTTATATATATATGCCTCAATAATTACAAATAAACTTAGAATATGTGTCTTTCCATTTACATATTTCCAAAAAAAAAAAAAAAAAAAAACTTCATTGGAATTATATATTGCTATCTTAATTCATCATTTGATGTTGACGTTGAATTTAAATTTAAATTTCACCTTATTTTTTTCCTACTATACTAAGAGTCAACCATTAATTAAAAATATAATAATTAATTATTAATTATATAATTAATGGGATAGAAAATTAGTATTATTGAATGAATAATGTTTCACTGTATAATTTTTTAAAAATGAATGTTAAAAATAATATTAATTTAATATAATAGTTAAGGAATGAAGGGAATACACACCATCTAAATTGATATTAAATAACAATAAATAAAATTGATTGAAATGGAAAAGAAATTGATACACGAAAAAGATTTGAAAAGATGTTTTGAATTAATTGACGGAGAGCTTAATTAGATTGTTTTTCATTTATTTCAATTAATAAAATTAGATAGAAAATAGTAAATACTCACCAATTATTCAGATATTAAATAAATAAAATATAATATAAAATCAATAACAATCATCAAATATAATAAAAATATAATGTATTAATTTAATAGAAGAAAAGTTATAAAAATTGAATTATTGTTATGATTTTTTTTATTGGCATGATAAAAAAAATAAAATAAAATATTTTTTTTGTTATTTATATAATCTAATTAATAAAAGAAAATAGGGATTTAGATAGACCGGGGAATCTTCAAATAAAAATATAATATATTATGATTCCAACTATTTTAACTATAACCGATAAATATTAAGATATTTTTAGAAGAAATCATGAATATGCTCGGTTAAGATGTATGAACTAAATGAGAATAAAAAAAACTTTCTAAATAAAATATATAAATTATCAGTACAACAAAAATAAGAGGTTAAGGAAAAAAAAAAGAGAACAAAATAAGGAAGTCTTGGTGAAGAAGGGCCTTCGATTTTTGCGATATTCTATTAAACCTCGAATTTTGTGTTATTTTTATCCCTTTGTGCTATTTCCGTCTTTTAGTACATGTAAGAGTAGATACACACAAACAAATCATTAGTTTAAAGCTACATACACAAATATATGGATAGTATAAAAATAAAAGAAAAATAAATAAAATCTAATTAAGAGAAGAAGATATTCCGATCTATAATTATTTTTTTAGACTTTGATTCCATTTTTTTTAATATATGCATATTTAGATGAAACAATAATACAGAATTAGTCTCGACAACAAAAATTATCACTATTAAAACAAAGAAAAATCAAATCTTACCCAGAAATGCGAGAAGAAGCAATGACTCTTGGATGATAATTTTAAGAGTATTTCATCTGGAATCATATTTCTATTAGATATATCCTTAGAAACATAAAACCAAATTAGAGAAAAGGATCAAATAAAAACAAATTAGTATTAATATTTAAAAATAATAATCAATAGTATATACAAAATTAAAAAAAAAAAAAATCCAAATACCATATGAAAATCTTAATATTTCTAACCTGAATAACAGGGAAAATGAAAAAATAAATTAAAATTTCGATTTCAATCATTTCATGGTTATAGATGAACTAGTAGAATTGCTCGCGCGTTGCGCGAAATAATAATATTAAATATAATTATTTTAATTTTATAAAAATTATCAATATTATTAATATTAAAATATTAATTAAGTTAAAAATATAAAAATATATTTATATAAATAAATATTTTTAAAAATTTAAAAAAATTAAAATATTGATAAATTTATTTTAATATTTTTAATTTTTTTAATTCTTTAACATACTTATTTTTTCTCTTTATTATTTATTTTTTTTATAAAAAAAATCAAATATGATTTATTACTTATTTTACATTTTTATTGTTCATATTCTATTTATTCAATTTTTTAAATAATCTCTAAAAAAATTCAGTTTTAATTTATTTCTTTGGACATATAATATCTCATTATGGTACAATTCATTTTTTATTTAACTTATAAAATTTAATTTAATAATATCACTTGAAATAAATTTTATATATATATATCTTAAACATTAAATACAATTTATTGTGTTTGATTTTAATTATGATTTTTAGAATTAGTAACGTCCATTTTTTTCCTCTCATAAAAGAGGTTAAATTTCAAAATCGAAATATTTTAATTTTATATTTATTTTATTTATATATATTATAATAAAATAAAACAAAATAATCATAATTTTTTTTTACCGATGTTAATATGGTTCATTGACTATAGTAGTCATCATCCGCATTTTCATCATTATTGAATAAATTTCATCGTACCAATTAAATAATTATAATCAAAATTTACTCTATTTAATTGAATAATTAAGTAATGGATGTATTAAAAAATAATATTTTAGAAAAATGATTATGAAAACATTAATAATCCTAGATAACTTGTTGTATCAATCAAATAAAAAATAACAAAAAAAATTATTATAACATTTTTACTTATAATGATAGATTGATGAAATATCTATCTATTGCTTAAAAGTTCATCAAATTAATTTCAATATATTTTTTTAATTCAGTGATGAAAGACAAATTTATTTTAATGGAATTGATTAACCTAATAGGTAAGAAATGTAGTATGGAATTAGAAGTTAAATTTAACCTTATTTATTTATTTATTTATTTTTAAGTTGATCAACTAATCTAACTAATTGATTTTAGGAAAGTACCTATAGAAATAATATGAAAATGAGAAAATTAAACATAATTAAAAAAAATAACTAATAAGTACAATTTATTAATAAATATTCTTATTAATAATCCTATCCAATTTGAAAAATATGTAATATATAATGTATTAAGTTTTAAAATTAAGAAAGTCAATTTTGTTTTAATAATTATTTATTGTTAAGTGAATATTTTTCAATAATAATAATCTTAGTTATGGAAAAAATTATTAATGAAATAATAATATAATAAAAATATACTTAGAGATATTATTTATGTTTAGGATGTTTTTAGTTATACTCATCGTAATTGTAAAATATATATCAAATATTATTTTTCATAAATTAAAATATTGTTAATCAAAGAAAATGTCAAATTCAATTTTAAACTAAAATTTAGCGAGAATTGATAATCTTACTATTTATAAATTTTTTTATGTTGATTTTGATGAACTCATGAATAAAATAAAAATGAGTTTAATTAGTAAAAAAAATGGGTAATTAAAAAAAAATTAACAATATAAAATAAAAATATAATAATAATTTTATTCATAATTATAGTATCTTTCTCCATGTGATTTCTTTATGTATTCTTAGCTATAAAATCTGTATAATTCTCATAAAAATTAATAATTCAGTAAAAATAAATCAATGAATAAAAGAAAGTAAAATATTTCATTATGTAGAAACGTAAGCATACAATTTTGAAAGTGAAGGACTCAAAATATTCTCTCTTTTTAATCGTAATAATATATATATATATTATATGGATTTTTACAATATAAAAAATAATGCCTATAAATATATATATATATATATATATATATATATATATATATAAAGTAACCCAATAATAAGAAAAATATAAATTAAAAAGGATGAATGAGAGAGATCACCTCTTGATTCAATGAAGATTTGGAAATCTAGAAAATCCCAAAAATATCATAATTGAGAACATAAAACAAAGAAAAATCATACAAAATATAGAAGAAAAAATTATATGAGTAGTATAGTCAATCATACCATTCTTGGAGTATAAAAAACAAACTATTGAAGGCTATAATCTCTCTCTATATATACATATATTAATATAAAATTGCATATAAATCTAAAAATATATATAAAATCATATCAAAACATATATAAGGTAAAAAAAAAAAATTATCACGAATGATGAATTTAGAACTCACCGCAATCATCGATAGTTTTGTCGAGAGAGAAAATATTTTACCATCTAAATTTTAAAATACCACAAATTGAAATTGAAATAGAAATAATGAAATTAGATTGATACAAAATTTGTGAAAAAAAATTGTAAAGAAATACTGAAATTTCAAAAAAAAAAATAGAAACATAAAGAACTAACATATGAGTAAAATAGAGATGGAAAGAGGGATAGAGAGCACCTTTATCCAAGAGAAAAATGAAATCGAACGAAGATACTGTAGGTAAGAAATGATTTTTATAATAGAACGAATGAAACGTTTACACGGCTATTGAAACGAAAAGATAAATATTTAATTGGAAAAATTAATGTATCTTTATAGTATCTTCTTAATTGTTTAATAATATTTATAATAATTTAATCGAAAGTTAATAAAATGTTATGAAAAGACGTGATAAAATGAAAGTTAATAAAACAATATAACTATGGAAAGACCTGATAAAATATAAAATATTATAATTAATGTAAAATTAATGATTTTGACATCTATTTCGAGTATTTTTAGTATATTTTTGTTTTTTAAATTTAATGATTTTAACGTCTTTTTGGAATGTTTTTACTTATTCTTTTCAATTTTTAAAAATAATAAATATAATAGAAAAAGTATACCACGTGTCATCATGTTATTGGTAAAATGTCTTCAAAATCTCAAAACATCCAATTTTTTTTATGTTTTTCTACCTAAACGCGAACTCTCAGCACTGCCACGTCATTTCGCGGGAACCGCTGAGAGTTCCGCTTTATATATATAAATAGATTAGGCAATATCCAATATATATAAGAGGTTAGAAATACGTTACAAAATAATGAAAAGGCTCTTATCTCTCATCTAATAAATGCTCTTTTAAATGATAGTATTTTTTAAGAATATTCTTAGAATAACGCATAAAAGAAGAAAGAAAGAGTGTTGCCACGTGTTATTTCCTAATTGGTAAAATATGAATGAAATTGAAAAGTACTAAATTGTTTTCCATAGAGAATGAAATGAAAACTAAATTGTAAAGAGCTCTTTATATATACACGTAATTCGTAATTCATAACGTAACATGTCTCGATATATGAAAAGTATCATTTAATATGTTTAATGTCCATTTAATGTATTTACAAAATAAAAAAGTGATATGTGATAAAAAATTTATTTATTGAAAGCAAATGATAACTTAAAAGGGAAGAGGAAGAGAAGTGAGAATAAAATCTATTTTGAAAGGAGAGTAAAGGTCTCACTAAAATGAGTAAATACCTCACTTACATTAATGGGAAAGATAAGAGAATGAAATATTAAAGACGCGTGTAAAGTTCTAATTGGAAAAATATGAACGAATTTCAAAACCTCCCATTTTTAGTGTTTTTCTACCTAATGGAGAACTTTCAGCGCGCCACATCAGCTTTGTGGGACTCACTGAAAGTTCTCCTTTAAATATATATATATATATATATATATTATGACCATCATCAATGTCAAGATTCATCAACTCCCATCAATGACCACAAATATCGTCATTTGTATCAATAATTCACCAATTCATTAATATTTGTCAATGATACCTAATCAACATCAACATATTCATGGCATTATCAATATTTAATAAGCATTAATATCAATTAATTATCTCAATAACCATAGTTTATGATTCTTATCATCTAATTGTTGTCAATTTCCATCAATGAAAATCCAACTCAACAATTCATCAACATTTATCACCAATATTTGTCAAGAGGTATTTCTAATGCAAAATCCTAAATAAACAATTAAATCAATCAACAAACAAGTGCTAGAGGGCATAAACAAAGTTGTAATCCTTAAGTCCAGTATGAAGCTAGGCCTCCTCCATTCCTTGATTGTTCACTCCTTCTATTTGGTTTCCTAGAGGAACCAATTTAAAGATACACAATCAACACTAAGAGAACAAAACATGACACAATTTTAATACTAATCATCAAAGTCCAATTAATACCTCATGAGCATGAATTAGCTATTAGAGACACTTAGACAAAATCACTCTTGACATAAATGAAATCCATGAAACTAATGTAAGCTTTAAAACTAGCCCTAGACCCTTTTGAAATCGTCAAAAACCAATCTCTATCACCCATTTCTGAATAAGGTGAGAAAAAAAGAAAAAAGTGGACATTTTTACCCTTTTGAAATCCATGATACTAATGTAAGCTTTGAATCCACACCAAAATGCCTAAGGGTGATTTCGAGACTTAAAATGAGGGTTTTTTTTGGAGTAAAGGTGATATTGTTTTGGTGTTTAGTGGATAGGGTTTAAGCGGTGATGACAAATATGTAAAAGAGTGAATTTGATGAGTTAGAAGTATTATTGTATGTGATAGAGAGAATGACTTTGAGAAGAAAGTGAATAGCAAAATTGTAAGTGGTGTGTGTTGATATATTTAAGGATTGGATGGAGTTTCCAATGACATATTTGTGGGATTGTATTTTACATAAAAAAAAATAGCCACCAATCTTGAAATCTAGATTTTCCGACCCAACACGTGTAAAATGGTAATATTATATAAAAAAAGTGACTTTTGACTCAAAATCAATATATATATATATATATATATTTGCAATTACCAATTTACAATTTAAATAGACTCAAAGTTTCCATGTTTATCTAGTGCTATTAGTCTCTACTTGACTAAATTTTATTTCTCTTATTTTGTACAACTTGAAATTTATAAGAATGAAAATAAAAAAAATTTGTGAAAATCTAATTTTTAAAATTAGTCAAACACTAGCAAAAAATTTTAACCCAACTTTCGGACATTATAAGACTCATGAGATAATTCGGAAGAGCATGCAAAACAAATTCAATAAGACTTGCTTACCCACACGTGAAATGCATCTACTTTCCCAATACTTCAATCTTTTCCACGTCCTATCTTTAATATAATAAAATCTTGCATTCTAATCCTTTCCCACAAATGGTAATCTTAGATAAGTGCCTAAGAATCTTGCTCTACTACTTGCAAAGTCGAATAAACATGTAAACGTACTTCTTTAGGAGTATTAGTAGAGAAAGAAATAAATAATTTTGAAAAATAAATCTCTTGACCCGGTTACTCCTCATATCTCTTTAAAATATTTTTTAATGCTTGTGATTCCTCCAAATAAGCTCTAAAAAATAAAAGACTATTATCTACAAAGAATAAATGTGAAATCAAAGGCTCACTCATGCATACTTTAAACCATTCAGAATTGTAGTTGAACTGAGTCTAGGATCAAATGATAAATAAATAAATATGGAGAAAATGGATCTCATTGTCTTAAATATATTAGAGGAACTATTGGCCCAATCTCTTGATAATTCTGCAAAATCAACTATTTAACCTAAGTTATCAAAGACATAATAAGGTTAACCCATCTCTCTTCAAAACTTAATGACATAACATATGATGAACGAATGTCCATTCCATTCGATCATAGCTACAACATATTCTCAACCCCTGTTCTTTCTTGCAAAAGCATGCATTGCTTCAAAAGCAATAATACAATTGTCTTGAATACTCCACCTACCACATAAGCACCTTGACTATAAGAAATTAGCATGGGCATCAAACTTTTCAAGCATTCCACTAATAATTTTTGGATAATTTTATGCAACATATTATGCAAGGAATTGATATGATCCTACACATAACTTGAAGATTCTATTTCTTCGAGATCAAAACCAATCTTATCTCATTAAAATACAGCGGAATAGAACATATAGAATAACTCATAAACAAAACTCCACCACTTTAACTCCAATAAGCTCCTTGTATTCCTGATAAAATCTAGGATTGAAACCATCTCACGTCGGCGCCATCATCTGCTTTCATGCTAAAAATAGCATCCTTCATGTCATCAACATTATATAGAGCCTTCAACGAATCATTCTGCTCATTCGAAATCAGAATAGGTTTATCCTGATTTTCAATTTTCATGCACGAAATGCCGGGTCGATTAAAACATAATGGATTATAGCTTGAGTCTCTAACCAACCCAACTCTAAGTAAAGTTTCAAATGAATCTTTTATTTAAATTTGATGTTCAAAATAATAGCTTAAATCATAATCATTTAATGGCAAAGTTAGTTATAATTGGATGAGTAATATATATTTATTTAATAAGATCAATTTCGAAAAGGTTCCAAATGAGATAGAAAAACTAATGCAAATAAGGTATTTGAACTTGAGTTATAATAGCAGAATAGGAATTTTTCCCGAGAGCATTATGTAAAAAGGATAATTTACAATCTTTGAATACAAGGTATTGTTCCAATGTTAAGAAACAATCACAAGAGATAAGAAAGTTATTACATTTAATACATTTATTCCATTTTGGTTGTTCTCTTACACATATGCCAAAAGGAAATGAGAATTTTATCATGTCATTAAAAAAAGTTCCATGTGGATAAATGATCCCATAGTATAATATGTTTGGGGACATTAAGAAACAAGAGTGATGCCTATAGAATTTATTTGCAAAGTAAGGTAAAACTTAGTGAGCTCACTTTAGAGTTCAGAGGGCTGAATTCAGTAAAATATGAAGCCATTGTCGAAGCATTAAGGCCTCCTCCAAACTTACTTGGTTAAAGGATATCAAATTAGAGGCTGGTCCGGTATGGAATAATTGGAATGGGTTAACCAATTTGAAATCTTTTATTTGATTTTTTATGTTGAGTTCGAGCAACTTCATTCATTCAAAAATTGACCACATCTTAAATCAATCCGTATAATAAGGCTGGAGGGTATAAAAAAATGGGTAATAAAGTTTTGGGCTTAGACTAATCTTCATCATTTACATCTCTTCCTAATTTGAAATCTCTTGAGTTTTGGGACATGGAAGCACGCAAAGAGTAGGACTATGGGATTGAGCATCATAATGTACAAGTCATGCCACCTATTTATTCCCTAGATGTTCGAATATGCCACAATTCAAAAATACTACCAAGGCGGATTTCTTCAAATAGAATCTCAATAAGTTTTGGTGATAGATGATTGATCAATCTTATAAATAAGTATTCAAAATGTTGGATTTATAATCATCTTTTGGTTGGGCCACACTAATGGCCCAACTCACTTACCGAAAACCCACTACTTTAAGTGGTGCTCAACTTCCACCTGATCAAATCATGATAGAATCACAAGATACGTGATTCAGTGATTTGAGAAAATATAAAAGGCAGATTCAACAGAATAGAAAACACTCAGTGATGACATAAGAAAATACGTAGCTCTTTATTCTCTATAATTTCTATGCTAAACATATTGGTGGCAACTCTTATTAGATAGACAGAGATCTGAGTTCTTGTTCTTTTATGGCTCAGTGATAGGATTCAAACCAAAAGATCATATTGTTCATCAATCCAATTAAAATAATAGTATTTTTCTGCTATTTTATTATATGATTTTTCATATATAATCAACATTTGTATGGGAGCTTATATTTTTAAATGGTTGTAATTTAATATTTTTGCGATCTTGTTAAATATACATGTGTAATTGTAGTTATTAGTGTTATCATGTTCTGTTTAAGTTTTACGTTATAATTCTTCGAATTCCGACACTGTACTTGAGACTTAATTCCTATTTCATGTAAAAAAACTTTGACTTTTGTATCAACTTATATATCCTTCAATTTGATACAATGTCAACTGAAATTTGATTTGAAATGAATATTTATCATGTTCTAAATTTTTTTATAAAATTAAAATGGAATGAAAATGATTTTTTCTAATCAAGAAAATAAAGAACCGTTTTAAATCGGGTTCTTGAAATTCCCTTACACCGACGAAAGACTATAATGTCTCTTACGGAATCTTTAAAGGCTACTGGTCCAAGTGTTAGCTATACATCATTACATAAACGCATTAAACAAGGTCTTATAAGACGTCATTCAAATGCCATCAAGCCGCAGTTAAAAGAAGAAAATAAAAAAACACACTTGCGATTTTGCATATCCATGTTAGATCAAAGCAGTTTGCCTTATGAGCCAAAATTCTACGATATGTTTAATGTTGTGCATATCGATGAAAAATTGTTTTATATGACAAGAAAGTCGGAAAAATATTACTTACTTCCCAACGAAGAGGAACCTTTGCGCACATGTCAGAGTAAGAATTACATTGAAAATGTAATGTTTTTAGTTGCTATGGCTCGTCCAAGATTTGACAATGAAGGAAATGAAGTATTCTCAGGAAAAATAGGAGTGTTTCCATTTGTTCACTTACAACCGGCCCAAAGACAAAGTCGAAATAGAGAAGCTGGAACTTTAGAGATTAAACCAATGACCTCAGTCATAAGAGAAACTATAAAGACATTTTTTATTGAAAAGGTCATACCGACAATTCAACTTAAGTGGCCCAGAGATGATTTAGGAAATACTATCTTTATCCAACAAGATAATGCAAGGACGCACGTTGATCCTAGTGACAAGGAATTTCAAGCAGCTGCTTCACAACATGGTTTTGATATAAAATTAGTTTGTCAACCTCCAAACTCACCGGACCTAAATATTTTGGACCTTGGATTGTTTAGCGCCATTCAAGCATTGCAACATAAAGAGTGTCCAAAGACAGTGGAAGAGCTTATCCATGCAGTTGAAAAGTCTTTTGATGAATATCCTGTAAAAAAAATAAATCGTGTTTTCTTGACTTTACAATTGTGTATGCAGAAAATTATGAAAGTTGAAGGATCCAACAATTACAAAATCCCTCACATGAATAAAGGTGCAAGGGAAATGGAGGGTACTCTTCCAACACAGATCAGTTGTGATCCTGCTATAGTGCAAAAAGTGATGACTTTGTTAGAATGATTAATATTAAAATATTTTATTTATGCTTTAAATTTATTTTATTTTAAAAAATAATAAAACAAAAAAAGAAGATATTATCAAAGAAAATATTTATCCAACCCATCATTAGCTTCAATTTTTGCATCTGATGACTCTTACTTTTGCCTTTTGGAACCAAAGATTGACATTTTTTCGGTGGTACAAATTATTTACTTGTTTTAATATTGTGTTTGTACTATGTGGATACCGGGAGAGTGTGTGATTAAGTTCCTTATGATGCAAGCATTGTCAATTCACATAAAAGACTTGTGTGAAGCTATTTAGTCACCTAAAAGACTTGTGTTTTCATACTTGACACTGTATCATTTGGAACTTCTTCATCACTTTTTTGAGTCTGTATGGCCTCAACCAAAAAGTTGAGATAACATTCCCATTTGGACAAGATCTCCTTGCAGTGCTTTGTTAATTTTCTCTCTTAGAAATTTTCTCATTACATGATCTTTTACTTGTAGACATGCATTATCATAAACCTCTTGCATTTGTTCATCTTTGTTTGCTAAATCCTGCTTCTAGTGAATTTTTAAAATTCACATATTAATAATAAAAAAAATATTTTAATTTTTTCATCATAAACCTCTTGTATTTAAAATTAACATTAAAAATAAAAATGACAAACTTCTTATTTTTCACGAGATGAAAAAAATAAAATAAAATGAAAATACGTAAATTCAAAAATCATACACCAAGTAAAATAAATAATTTCTTCCATCCATTATTAGTTATTTAGTGTGTTTATTTTGGTGTTGTGATAATGCTATCTTTTTGTCTTTTTTCTTTTTTCTTTTTTGTTGTGTTCATGATTTTCTCCAGTTGTTTCTGAGTAATTTAAAAACAGAGTACTTATGAAACAATAATATATTAAAATGAAATTATATTAAAATGATAATAATAAAATATGAGAAATGAATATAAAAACACATTAATATAAATATAAAAATGGAAACAAAATGAAATTAGATTACACTACTGAAACAAAATACATTAAAAAAGAACTTAAGAACAGAAAAATAAAAATAAAAATAAAACCTGATAAATTAAAAGGTAGACCATGAAAATACATCTCTTTTTTTCTAGAAATTCAGAAAAAATCTGGGAGATAAATCCTCAACATCTCCAGTATCGTTTGTTGAATCTCTTTATTAGGATGAAGTTCTCCTTCCTCGTAATAAAACTTGTTAAGATCAAAATCCAAAATCTTCCTCTGAACTCCATTGTTTTCTCCATGTTCTTCCTTGATTCCATATTCTTCCTTTATTTTTACTCTATTATCATCTGAAAACTTTTGTATCTCTTTCTTTTCACTCATTTTGAATATAGATTACTTTTTTTACCTTGAATAATGGTAGGTTGAAGATTATATATAAAACATTTACTTTTAAATGAATGAATGTGGTTGAGAAATGAAAGGTTTTAACAGTATTTAACTACTAATAAAAGAAGTAAAACACGAGAAACGAAGAGTTTTGAAAACGTGTATATATATAAATGAGTACGTGAGAGAATGAGAGGATAAAATTGGAACTAGACTTGTTTAACTATATAGAAAATCACAAACGACACTTATTTTGGATAAAATTTAATCTTCTAAAACGTCTTTTATTATGAACAGGAGGGAGTAGCATTTTTGCTAGTTAAATAATAAATTAACTTGATAGTTGCTCCCAGAATATTTATAAGGTAGTTCAGATGTATTAAAAGTTTTATTTTTTGTTCAAGTATAAATAAATGAAGTGGGCAGTGAGATATTTATTGTACCTTCAAGAAATTTGTTTTGTTTTTCCTTTATTATTCCTTTATGAAATAAAAATCTCAGTAAGCAGCTCTTTTATGTTTATTATGTCAAATGGATGACCTTGTTAATGCCAAAATATATGTCTAGCCTCGATTCACCTTAGAGCTCAGTTCATAATGGCAATCGTGATCGGTCTAAAGAGACGATGAAAACACTGTCGAGAGAAGAGAGTTTTTCGATCAAGTATCCACTATTGACAAAGTGCAATTTCTCAGCCTGGTAACTAAAATGAAGGTCTACATAAAGGCCAAAGATATATAGCACGTTGTTGAATCGGAAGGCCTTGTAGATTCTCTTGAAAACATGATGGCTCTTGCTGCGATTTATTAAGGACTAAATGAAGATACACTGCTGCAAGTGGATGAAAAAGGATCTACAAACGAGGCGTGGGAAGCACTCAAAACTTTGAATCTCGGTACCATTAGAGTTAAACAGGTTCATGCATAGGCTCTCCGCTGGGAGCTTGAGAGCTTAAAGATGATAGAATAGGATTCAATAGATAACAACACTATAAAAGTTTCAACGGCTATCAAGAAATTATGAACTCTTGGAGAGAAAGTGGATGAAATTTATGTTATCAAGAAAATCCTTCATTCTGTCTCCCCAAAAGTGTAGATTGCTTCAACCATCGAGGAATTCGGTGATCTATCAGTCAAAAGCAATAAAGAAATTGTAGGATTATTAAAGGCTCATTAAGAACGATTGAGAGGATACGACACTCTGGATGATGAATTTGTCCTGTTGACAGTAGGAGAGTGGAAAGCACAGACAGAATCCTTGATATCAAAAGAAAAGTGATCACAAGACTATGGTGGAAATCATGGACGTGACACGGTAGAGACTGTGGTCGATGTAATAGTCATATTAGAAGAAGAGGAAATTCTGGAGGTGGCCGTGGTGAAGAGGGTGATAGAAATCAACATTAAAAGTTTGATATCAATAAAGTAAGGTGCTGGAACTCCAACCAATATTCCCATTTTTAGTCGGACTGCATGTCTGAGAAGAAGAAAGATGATAAGGCCAATCTTGTGGAAGAGGTTGATGAAGAATCAACTCTGCTTATGTTAGAAAGCAGCGAACTCATTCATATTGATAAACTTGCTGGAAAAAAATTTATGTTGAATGAGGAGAGAGTGCTCCCAAAGTTATATTTTGCAATAAATGAAGCAAAAGATGTAATATGGTACAATGATACGAGATATAGTAACCATATGATTGGAAATCGTATGGCATTGATGAATCTTTATGAAATAGTTAAAGGAAATGTACGATTTGAAGAAGAGTTTGTAGTTAAGGTGGAAGGTCGTGGGACTACATTATTCAAAATCCAAAATGAGAGACAATTTAACTTGGAGAATATTTACTACATTCCTCGGTTAAAGTCCAATATCATCAGTGTTCAAACAACTCGACGAGTCAGGAGCAAGAGTTGAAGTGAAGGAAGGAGTTATTAGGATTTATGATCCCACAGAAAAACTAATAGCCAAAGTACTGAGAGGTGTGAATCATCTTTACACAATGCGGATTACCCAAGGAGAACTAGAGTGTAATCTTGTAAGCATATGTGTGAAATCCAGATTATGGCATGAACGATTTGGTCATCTTAACTATCTAGTACAAAAGAAGCTTGGTCAAGACAAATTTGTAAGAGGTGTTTGTGAACTTGAACCAAAAAGTAAAATTTGTGAAACTTGTATGACCTATAAACTCCATTGACTCAAGTTTTCAAAAGCAACAGAGCACTTGACCAACAGGCCTTTAGAGCTTATTCAAACAAACATATTTGGACCAATCTCTTCTATAACAAATGGTGGGAACAAGTATTTTTTACTTCTCGTTAATGATTTTAGTCGTTATATCAAGATAGAATTTCTTAGGAACAAAAATGAGGTATTTGCAGCATTTAAAAAAGTTAAAATAAAGACAAAAGTGCAGTCTAAAAGAATAATTAGAATCTTGAGAATAGATAGGGGAGGAGAATTTCTATCAAATGAGTTCAAAAATTTCTGCAAATCACAGGACATCAGACAACAATTTTTAGCACTGTACTCGCCTCAGCAAAATGGTATAGTTGAAGAAAGAAACCAGACGGTTGTTGAAATAACTAGATCTCTATTCAAGTAAAGATAATGCTATCAGTCTTTTCGGCAGAAGCTGGTCTGACAATTGTGTACATCCTTAACAGATCAGCCATAAAAGATGTTCAAGGAATGACTCTGTATGAAGCTTGGTTGATTAGACCTCCAATAGTTTATCGCCTTTCAGTGTTCAGGTGTGTCGTATAAGCACACACAATAAAACTTGAAGACAATAGAGAATGAAAGCTCAAAATTGGTTTTACTTGGTTATGAATCAGGTTTCGAGGCATACAACTTGGTAAAACCAACAATAATGTAAATGATGGTAAGTCGAAACGTGGTGTTTCAGGAGGAAGAAAGTTGGAATTAGGATCACTCAACTTAAAATATTTCAACTGCCACACATGCACTATTTATGGTCTTTAGAATGAAAGGAAATATGGAGCCTGAGTGACACGTAGTTGCAAATGAGCCACAGACCACACCACAGAAGTGAATGAAGATTTTGATGGTTAATAGATGAATCAATCAGAGGGTGAATGTTCTGAGATCCTGAGGAAATATCGAAGCTTAAGGGATATTTATAATGACACCATGGTGGTTGAACAAAATGAGGAGTTTCTTATTCTTTAATTAAGTTATTGGAATTGAGAATCGGAGGCAAGTAATAATTAAAGAGCTGGAAGCCATAAGAAAGAATGAAACTTGGAAAATAGTTAAACTAATAAGGAACCACAAAACTATGGGGTTGAAATGGGTCTTTAAGATTAAGAATAACTCAAAAGGTAACATTGTAAAACATATGGCCAGAATTATTGCAAAAGGGTGCGTTCAACAAATTAATGGGACGAATTTGAAGAAGTGTTTGCTCATGTTGCCCGTTTAAAAATAGTCAAAATTATCCTAGCACTGGGTACTTATCGAGAATTGTAGGTACAACACATGGACGTGAAGTTGGCTTCCTTAAATGGAGAATCGCAAAAAGGAGGTTTATGTCACTCAGTCTCCTGGGGTTGTGGAAAACAGTAATAAAGATAGTCTTGATGTTGAAAAAAGCTTTATACAAGTTAAAACAAGCTCCGAGGGCTTGATAATCAAAGCTTGACTCATATTTGTAGGAACTGAGATTTAAAAGATGCACTCTTGAACATGTAGTGTACAAGAAGCGTGATAATGAGTACATTCAGATTGTGAGGGGTGTATGTTGATTCTCTCATCATTGTGGGCTTAAAACAAGACAAAGTGGAGTTGTTTAAGCATAAAACAAATATGATATTTGAGATGAGTGATCTTGGTATGTTGAGCTATTATTTGGGGATCGAAGTAAGGAAAAACACAGATGGTATATGCCTAAGTCAGAAGGAATATGCCGAGCTGATAATCTCGAAACTTGGGATACGAGATTATAAGCCATGTATGTAACGGCAAACCCCCACCCTGGTAGAACTATGATTGAGAGTCTGACGCCACACAACAAGTACAGAAATGTAACGGTTGAAAAGTCCAAAAATAGTAATACCAAAGTTTATTCCAAAATCTTCAATGAACCGTAAAAACAATCATACAGTCCAAAATCCCAATAATAAAATAAATCCAAAGTCTAGCAAGTGTAAAGAAAACCAAAATCAAAAGTACCCCCCAAAACAGACTAGTACAAATGTCTGTGATAAAATAAATGAAAAATATGTAAACATGCTGATGATGTATGTCGTGATCCAAGTATGAGACAATACCTAAACAATTAGGGTACCTGCACTCAACCTAGGATTTTATTCCTAGATTACAGAATAAGAAGAAAGAAAGGAGACGTTAGACTATAAATTAGTCTAAGTTAGCGCTCACGTTCCAACACACACACGTAAAATGACCTAGACTCGGCTCTAAATGTGGGAGCACACAATGTAAGGATCTATAGACTCCCTAGAGTCCGCTATGTCAGTCGACACACCTTTCATCCTACCAACCAGCAGTTTATTGATTATCTTTCTTTAGTCGAACCAGGTTATCCGTTATCTATATATTCATTCAAGTTCCGTTATCATACTAAAGATAGGCTCTTAAAGTTCCCGGTCTAGGATCCTAATATTCTTATAAGACGCTAGGATTACGTTTTTGGAGGTTCCGCTACTAGAAAACCAGATTTTTAGTTCTAGTTTTCTGTGGAGGTTTCGTCATTAGAATTCCGTATCTAACAGTTTAAGTCCAATTACTTAACCTTTAGGATTATAGTTACAACTGACCGAAATATCAACCAGTTTGTGATCACTTAATTAAGTCCAATTCAGGCATCAATCACAGTTATTTACCATTTATTAACAGTCCATTAACACAAACCAGCAACCAGAAACAGATTCTTAATTAACAGTTTAGCCAGTTATTTAATAGAATTATGCCCAAAGCTGCTAACAGTGGAAAACGGGATTACAGTAGCAGTAAAAGTATGGCCGAAGCCCAGTAAACAGTATCAGTATAGTAGTTTCAACTAAAATCAGTATAGGCACTTCAAGCCAATTATTTCAGTAGTGAGGATCCTCTATTCCTAGGCATGCCATATATTCTACTAGTAGACTGACTAAGGGAAAAACTCACAGTTTCCTTTGTTTACCGTTTAAACCAGATTTATTAAATACTAGTTATCAATTTCAGTGTATGAATGTTACAATATCCGAGTACAGTGAAGTCTTATTCCGTCAATTTATTAGCTTAACGACGGTTTATCGTATATTAATATCAGCGTTAATCAAGGCAGTGTAGGTGACAGTTTTACAATTCAACAACACACGACACATGGACATAACATACAACATACAACAATCATCTTATTGGACCAAAAACGAACTACTAACCTAACTCACAAAGCACAACAGTCCGAGCAGAATCCGACCTATGCCGCTACTTGATCAGCCTCTTCGTCCGGTGTTCCTACAGATCGTTACACAAACAAATTAATAGTACGACAGCGAAGCAAAAATCAACTCGGACACTGATTCGACAGGCCAGAACCAAAGCGATCAATACCCCATAATAACCCATATTCGAACCCTAGACCTCTTACCGTGATTCACACCACCGATTCTGATTACCCTCCCGAACTCAGAATCCAAAACGTATACAGTCTCTCCACCTGTCGAACCTGATTGAAAGAACTCACTTAAAAACCAGAAAGAATGGACTCCAATCAACAGAACCTAGAATGGAACGAAGGAGACTTACCGAGAATTGCTTGATTTCGAATAGCGAGAACTCTAACCCTAACCGAACCGTGAACAGAACAGAACCTGAATGAACCCGAGATCAAAACCGGAAATTCACAAGAAAACTGACTAACAGAATCAGAAACAGGACGGAAAACTTACCAAAGACACGTCCAACTCTAAAGTGGAATCACTTCACAGGCCTCCACACTGAAGCCTCTTTGCCTCTCAACTTATGTGTTTAGAGAATAATACTGAACCCCTAATTGAAACCCTAACCTTAAACATGTATTTATAACATGTTGAATAATCAGCTAACCCCCTCTAACACAAGAAAATTGTGAATTAACCCCACTGACTCAGGAATAATTATAAATTTAACAAGAATTCTAGAAAATTTCAAAATAAAGCCCCTATATTTCGACATAAGCTACTAAGCCCGAAAACGGTCCATTACAACTCCATCACCCTTAAGAAATTTCATCCTCGAAATTTACCTGAAATAAACAGATATGGATATCGAATACGCATGGACTCTTCAGTCTCCCAAGTTGCTTCCCGTACCGCATGATTCTTCTAAAGTACCTTAACCATCGACATCGACTTCCTTCTCAACTCTTTCACATCACTAGCCAAGATCTTAACTTCAGGGGCTGAAATCACATGCGAAGGATCAAACCGGTACTGTCTCAGGATCGACACATGGAACATATTATGTATCTTTGCTAACTCAGGCGGTAATGCCAATCGGTATGCCACTGGTCCAACCCTCTCCAAAACTTCAAACGGCCCAATAAAATGAGGTTCTAACTTACCCCTCTTTCCGAACCGCATAACCTTCTTCCAAGGTGATACCTTGTGGAAGACTTTCTGCCCAACTTCGAACTCAATTTCCTTCAACTTCAGATCAACATAAGATTTCTGCCGGTTCGCAATTTCTTTCAGTTTCTCTCATTTATACTTCACTTTCTTTTCAGCTTCCTGAATAATCTCAGGACCAACAATCTTACTCTCACCCAATTCTGTCCAACATAAAGGAGTTCTACATTTTCGCATGTATAAGGCCTCATACGGAGCCATCTGAATGCTCGACTGATACGAGTTATTGTAAGCAAATTCCACCAACGGCAAGTATCTCTGCCAATTAGACTGAAACTCCAAAACACAACAACTGAGCATATCTTCAAGAATCTGAATAACCCTTTCAGATTGCCCATCAGTCTGTGGATGAAAGCAGTACTGAGTTTCCGTTTAGTTCCCAACGCATCCTGAAATTTAGACCAAAATCTCGAAGTGAAACGAGGGTCTTTATCCGATATGATTGATGACGACACACTATGCAATCTCATCACTTCCCTGATATAAATTTCAGCCAATCTCTCCATGGAATAATCCACCCGAATAGGAATGAAGTGCGCCGATTTCGTAAGTCTATCTACTACCACCCAAGCCGCATCATGCTTAGTACGGGTTAACAGAAGACCCATCACGAAATCCATAGTGACCTCATCCCATTTCCATTTCGGTACTGAAATTGACTACAGTAACCCTGAAGGAACCTGATGTTCCGCTTTCACCTACTGGCATATCAAACATTTCCCCACATACTCAAGAATATCACGCCTTATACCCGGCCACTAGTATAAAGCTCTTAACTCGTGAAACATTTTAGTAGCTCCAGGATGTATGGCGAAAACTTCATTATGTGATGCAACTCACCAAAGCAATGATGAAGTCTTGATGATGCCAGCAAATCCAATTACAAGATCACGCTCTTCTAAACTCAAAGCACGACTTCAGATTTATGTACAAGCATTGATTTCATAAGAACTTCAAGAGATGCCGAGGTGTTTATGCACATTAGCGGAACCAAGTCCAGAAGGCTAAAACACTTGGCCAAATATCTAAAGCACAAGTCTAACCAAATGGGCTTAGGCTTAGCTATCTTTATCTGGGCTTCTTTTATTTTATTATGTTGGGCTTTAAAATATTCTGATCTGTATTTAATATGCATGTGCCTCACTTAAAAGTCATGTGCATGAATTAATTAGTTTTGGGCCTCTGATTAATAGCCCAGCCTTTAAGATTTTTAGGTTTTTATTTTTAGGGTTTGATTTGTAAAGGGTATTTAAACCCTTCTTTATGTGCATTGGCGGCAGACTTGATTAGAAAATATTTTTGAGAGTATAAAGGTTTGATTCCAGACTATTTTACTTTAAGGATTGATTCAACTTATCAAGTAAGTATTGACTTGTGGCATGAATTCAATTCTTTCACATCTTATACTCTTTGTTACCAATTCCTTGTTGTTTTGGGGGGTGAAGGGTTCTTGTAGATTGATTGAATTTAGGTTTGGGAACATCTATTGATTCGGAGGTGATTCATGCTTAGTTCTTGAGTTGTTGCCGTATCATTTTTGGTATCAGATCCTAGGTTAAATTCAATCTTTTTTTTCTTTAATTTTCTGTCAGTTCTTTTCTGTTATTGTTATTTCAGCTGTCTATTTAAAAAAAAAATTCGTGGAAAAAAAATCAGAGGAAAAAAAAGTGTGGAACTCTGGAAAAAAAATAGTGAAAAAAAATCTGAAAAAAAAATCGTGAAAAAAAAATCTGAAAAAAATTGTGAAAAAATAAATCTGAAAAAAAAACGTGAAAGAAAAAAAAGAAGACCAGAAGAGAAACTCACGTTGTTTAAACCATTCATAATCTCTTTCTTCTTGTTTGTTTTTATTCTCTCTTAGAATTATTTCTTTCCAGGTTCAATTTCCTTTTAAAAAAAAAAAAACGTCCACATACATTTTCTTCATCTCGTATGTGACTAATATTTTGTCAGTTTTTTTTCATTTCTTTTTTCGTCTTAACAGTAAATTGCATCTAGTTTTGTACTTTCTTCATTTCTTTAGGTATTCTTTGTTTCCTTCTATTGAATTGTGTTGCTGTTATGCTTATTGGTTAGTAGTAATCAATCTGGACAAGTAAAACTGTGCTTGAATCTAGAGTGGGAAAAGGCAAGAGTAGGTGAGCTCATTGAGGGTAAAAGCCATATTTTTTAGTGAAACACGAGGGTATCCATTCTGACTTGGAGTGAAACACGTGAGGGAGTGTGTGAGGAACTATTCTAATTTTTTTTCTGCAGGTTTTACATCATGAGTACTTCAAATGAAGTTAAAAGTAGTGACAAGGAGGAAAAGAATAGTGAGGCTGAGCAAACCACATTCTTTACAACAGTTCCAAAGGATTTAGAACATGTTCAGAGATGTTAGTGATAAATTTGATAGGCAATATCAGGCCATTAGAGAGTTGCAAAGAGAGACTCCAACTAATGGTGTAGTAAGAAGGCGAAATGAACGGGAACTAACTCCAGTGCCTTCAGACTATGAGGATGAATATGAAGATTAGAGGGATGAAGAACAATGGAATAGGGCTAGATTTGACAAAACGGGAGCAAGAAATGATAGAGGAAGAGGAAGAGGTTATAGGGGTCGAATTAATGCAAGGAGAGAAGATAGAGTTGAACATGTTAATAGAAACTTGGGTAGTATCAAGATGAAAATACCCTATTTCCAAGGCAAAAATGATCCAGAAACTTATTTTGAATGAGAGAGAATGGTAGAAATGATTTTTGAATGTCATAACTTCTCAGAAGAAAAAAAGGTGAAGCTAGCTGCTGTGGAATTCCATGACTATGCACTTGTTTGGTGGGATCAGCTTGTTTTGAACAGAAGAAGGAATGGAGAGGATCCTATTGAGACTTGGGCTGAGATGAAGAGAGTAATGAAGAAAATATTTGTACCTAGCTTCTTTTATAGGGAGCTACATCAAAAGCTCCAAACTTTGAGACAAGGCAGTAGAAGTGTTGAAGAATACCATAAGGAGATGGAGATAGCCATGATTAGGGCGAATGTAGAAGAAGATAGGGAGGCTACCATGGCACGTTTCTTGACTGGTTTAAATAAAGACATAGCAAACGTCATTGAGCTGCACCATTATGTTGAGTTAGAGGAGATGGTGAACATGGCTATGAAGATAGAGAAGCAGCTCAAGTACAAAGGGCCCAGCAAGACTTCTTATTCGAGCCTTACAACAAGTTGGAACTCAAAAGTGTCGAAGAAAGATGAGAAGTACAAGGATAAGTCAAAAGAAGAGAAGAACAAGACAGATTTGAAAGGTACTTTAAAAACTTCTAGTTCTTCTCATTCTAATTCAGAAAAGCATAGATCTATTAAATGCTTTAAATGTCTTGGTGTTGGTCATATTGCTTCTTAATGTCCGAATAAGAAAACAATGATTGTAAGAAGTGGGGAAGTTATTTCTGAAGATGAGGGTAGTGATGAAAATGATTCTGATTCAATGTCTGAATTGGAGGATTATTTAGATGTGGAAGTTGAGGATACACCCAGGGGTGAATTACTTGTTACTAGGCGTGTTTTGAATGCTCAAGCAAGGGAAGATGGACTTGAGCAAAGAGAAAATATTTTTCACTCTAGGTGCCTAGTGAATGAAAAGATTTGTAGCCTGATAATTGATGGGGGAAGTTGCACTAATGTAGCTAGCACAATGATGGTAGAAAAACTGGGTTGGATGGTTTGAGGCATCCAAGACCGTATAGGCTGCAATGGTTTGAATGACATGGGAGAAATCAAGGTGAATAAACAAGTTCTTGTGAATTTCTCCATCGGTAAAGTATTCTGATCAAGTTCTTTGTGATGTTGTACCTATGCATGCAAGTCATTTATTGCTTGGACCTTGGCAATATGATAGGAGAGTGTTACATGGATTTAAGAATAGGTACTCATTTTCCATGGGGGATCAGAAGTTTGTTCTTGCTCCATTGCTACCAAAAGAGGTCTATGAAGACCAAATGCAATTGAAAAGAAGTATGGAAGCAATGCAACAAAGGAAGGTTGAAAAGACTCAAGAAAAACAAGAATTGACGAAAATTGAGGGGAAGGCTGAGAGCCTTGCAAAAGGAGAGCAGAAATTGAAAATAAAAGAAAAGAGAGACGATGAGGCAGGGAATGAGAGAAGAAAAGAGGGGAAAGAGGCCTCAAAAGAAATTCAATTAAAAGGCCCAAATGAGAGAGAAGGCAGAAAAAAAAACTTCTATGCAAAAATGAGAGATGTAAGGGTTGCTTATAAGGAAAGTCGATGCTTGTTTGTACTCTTGTACAAGGAAGCTTACTTAAATGAATCTGACATTAACCCAAGTTTGCCTAGTTGTGTTGTTTCTTTGTTGCAGGAATATGGAGACCTTTTTCCTGAGGACCTGCCCAAGGAGTTGCCACCTATTAAGGGAATAGAGCATCAAATTGATTTCATGCCCGGAGCACAAATTCCAAACAGACCAGCTTATAGAGCTAACCCAGAAGAAACTAAGGAAATCCAAAAGCAGGTTGAAGAGTTACTGCAAAAGGGACATATAAGAGAAAGTTTGAGTCCTTGTGCTGTACCGGTTATTCTAGTACCTAAGAAGGATGGGAGTTGGCGCATGTGTGTAGATTGCAGAGCTGTTAATAAGATAACGGTAAAGTATCGTCATCCTATACCTAGGTTAGAAGATATGCTTGATGAATTGCATGGTGCTTGTGTATTTACCAAGATTGATTTAATGAGTGGTTACCATCAGATTAGAATGAAAATTGGTGATGAGTGGAAAACTGCTTTTAAAACAAAACATGGTTTATATGAGTGGATTGTGATGCCTTTTGGGTTAACTAATGCCCCTAGCACTTTCATGAGATTGATGAATCATGTGTTGAGATCTTTTATTGGTAGATTTGTTGTGGTATATTTTGATGACATACTGATTTATAGCAAAAGCATTGATGAGCATATTGAGCATCTTAAGTCTGTGTTAGATGCACTTAGGGCAGAAAAGTTGTATACGAAGTTGAAAAAGTGTACATTTTGCATGGATCGTGTTATTTTTCTTGGTTATGTTGTTTCTTCTAATGGGGTTGAGGTGGACCAAGAGAAGGTCAAGGCAATCAAGGAGTGGCCACGACCTACAAGTATTTCTCAGGTAAGATCTTTTCATGGACTTGTTAGTTTTTACAGGAGATTTGTCAAGGATTTTAGCTCTATAGCAGCCCCATTCAGAGATTGTTAAAAAGGAGGTAGGTTTTATTTGGGGTGAGGTGCAGGAACATGCTTTCAATACTTTGAAAGATAAACTTTGTTCTGCTCCTATTTTGAGTTTACCTGATTTTTCTTCTTCTTTTGAAATAGAGTGTGATGCCTCTGGGATAGGTATTGGTGCTGTTTTGTTGCAGGGAAAGCGACCTATTGCTTACTTTAGTGAGAAGTTGAATGGTGCTCAGTTGAATTATTCAACTTACGATAAGGAGTTCTATGCATTGGTGAGAGCTCTACAAACCTGGCAGCATTATCTATGGCCTAAGGAATTCGTGATTCACACTGACCATGAAAGTTTGAAGCACCTTAAAGGCCAAGGTAAGTTGAATAAAAGGCATGCTAAGTGGCTGGAGTTCATAGAGACTTTCCAATATGTTGTGCAATACAAACAATGTAAAGAAAATGTGATTGTTGATGCATTATCTAGAAGGTATGCTCTGATCTCTTCTCTTAGTTCTAAGCTGATTGGATTTGAGTATATAAAAGAATTGTATAAATCAGATTCTGATTTTGCCAATGTGTATGATGCATGCGAAGAAGTTGCCTTTAAGAAGTTTTATAGGAATGGTGGGTATTTATTTAGAGATAACAAGCTTTGTATTCCTACATGTTCTATGCGTGAATTGCTTGTTAAGGAGTCTCATAATGGTGGTTTGATGCTAAAACACTTGATATATTACAAGAGAATTTTTATTGGCCTAACATGAAAAAGGATGTTGAGAGAGTTTGCTCTAGTTGTATAGCATGTAGGCAAGCCAAGTCCAAGGTGCAGCCTCACGGGTTGTACACCCCTCTACCTATTCCTAATAGTCCTTGGGTTGATATCTCTATGGATTTTGTGTTAGGATTACCTAGGACCAGGAAAGGTTGTGATAGCATCTTTGTTGTAGTGGATAGATTTAGCAAAATGGCTCATTTTATTGAATGTCATAAATTAGATGATGCTACACATATTGCTGATTTGTTCTTTAGGGATGTGGTTAGATTGCATGGCATTCCTAAAACAATTTTTTCTGACAGAGATTCTAAATTCTTAAGCCACTTTTGGCGTGTTTTATGGGGTAAATTGGGGACTAAGTTGTTATTTTTTTCTACTTGTCATCCTCAAACTGATGGCCAAACTGAAGTGGTTAATCGAACTTTAGGATATTTATTGCGTGTTGTTGTGGGTAAAAATTTTAAAACTTGGGAAGATTGTTTACCTCTTATAGAGTTTGCTTACAATAGGGGCATACTTTCTTCTACAGGTTATTCTCCATTTGAGATTGTTTATGGTTTTAACCCATTAACTCCATTGGATTTGTTGCCTTTGCCCTTGAATGAGATTGTTAATATAGATGGGCAGCAAAGAGCAGAAGTGGTTAAAACAATACATGAGAAAGATAGGCAGCACATTGAGGACAAGAATAAGAAGTATGCTCAAAAGGCCAACCAAGGGCGTAGGGTGATGAAGTTTGAACCTGGAGATTGGGTTTGGGTACATTTCAGGAAGGAAAGATTTCCTAAGCAAAGAAAGTCAAAGCTCGATCCTAGAGGCGATGGTCATTTCCAAGTACTTGAGCGCATCAACGATAATGCCTATAGGGTGGATTTACCAGGTGAGTATGGTGTTAGTGCTACTTTTAATGTTTCTGATTTGTCTCCTTTTATCAATGTAGCTTCTGATTCGAGGTCGAATCCTTTTGAAGAGGGAGGGAATGATGCAACTCACCAAAGCAATGATGAAGTCTTGATGATGCCAGCAGGTCCAATTACAAGATCACGCTATTCTAAACTCAAAGCACGACTTCAGATTTATGTACAAGCATTGATTTCAGAAGAACTTCAAGAGGATATGATGATCAAGCTTGGGGAAGAACTTCAAGAGATGCCGAGGTGTTTATGCACATTAGCGGAACCAAGTCCAGAAGGCTAAAACACTTGGCCAAATATCTAAAGCACAAGTCTAACCAAATGGGCTTAGGCTTAGCTATCTTTATCTGGGCTTCTTTTATTTTATTATGTTGGGCTTTAAAATATTCTGATCTGTATTTAATATGCATGTGCCTCACTTAAAAGTCATGTGCATGAATTAATTAGTTTTGGGCCTCTGATTAATAGCCTAGCCTTTAAGATTTTTAGATTTTTATTTTTAGGGTTTGATTTGTAAAGGGTATTTAAACCCTTCTTTATGTGCGTTGGAGGCAGACTTGATTAGAAAATATTTTTGAGAGTATAAAGGTTTGATTCCAGACTATTTTACTTTAAGGATTGATTCAACTTATCAAGTAAGTATTGACTTGTGGCGTTAATTCAATTCTTTCACATCCTATACTCTTTGTTACCAATTCCTTGCTGTTTTGGGGTGAAGGGTTCTTGTAGATCGATTGAATTTAGGTTTGGGAACATCTATTGATTCGGAGGTGATTCATGCTTAGTTCTTGAGTTGTTGCCATATCATTATGAGCTTCTGCTAACAGTTCTCCTCGGATCCCCTGCAAATCCGGAACATACAACCGGTCGGAGAAGTACAAACCACCATCACCCTTATGATTCAACTCCCGCATTTTCCCTTTCTCCATTTTCTGTAACAATACCATCATCTCCTCACTGCCAGTCTTTTGACCAGCATGAATGCGCGGTCCAAAATTCGACTTCACAACCAACTCAGCCATAACACCGCCGTCAACTACATCCAGCCTCGCCATCATTACTGTCAAAGCATGTATTGACTTTTTTCTTAAAGCATCAGCCACTACATTGGCCTTACCTGGATGATAGTTAATTTTAAGGTCATAATCCTTTAAGAACTCCATCCATCGACGTTGGCTCAAATTTAACTCTTTCTGAGTAGGAAGGTACTGCAAACTCTTATGGTCGGTGTAGATATAACATTTAGCACCATAGAGATAATGTCTCCATATTTTGAGCGCGAAAACTATAGCCTCCAATTCCAAATCATGCGTAGGATAATTGCACTCATGGGGCTTAAGTTGACGCGATGTGTATGCTATAACCTTTCATTCTTGCATCAGAACACAACCCAAACCATTCAATGAGGCATCACTGTATATCACATAATCAACCCCTTCAACTGGTTGAACAAGAACCGGAGCTTCAGTGCGTAATCTCTTCAACAATTTGAACTGCTCTTGACACTTATCTGTCTATACAACGTGTTATGTAGGTAGTCAAGTCACGATTATTAAAGTCCCTAAAATTTTTTTTGATGAAAAATTCCTCCTTGGTGATAGCCCAAACGACCCTAAGTCTTAGTTGCTCAAAAAATAAGCAAGTACAATAGAACAAGGAAGGAGTGGTATGCATGCATAGTCAATTGTTGACGAAATACTATGAGATGATGTGGGGAACTGTAATATGTTATGTTTAGTTGAAGGATGCCCATTCTTGCCTTTTGGGATGCCATGCCATCCACATTGTTGTACTGTAAACAGTGTTCACAGACTGTGACCCGTAATCACAGCTGTGATCAATATCACAGTTCGTCCAACGAGTTAGGTAGGTAGTCAAGTCACGATTATTCAAGCCCCTAAAACTTTTTTTTGGTGAAAAATACCTCTTTGGTGATAGCCCAAAAATGACCCTAACCCTTAGTTGCTCAAAAAATTAGCAAGTACACTAGAACATGGAAGGAGTGGTATGCATGCATAGTCAATTGTTGACAAAATACTATGAAATGATGTGGGGAACCGTAATATGTTATGTTTAGTTGAAGGATGCCCATCTTTGCCTTTTGGGATGCCATAATTGAGCCTGAATCTACTGTGATCTCTGATCACAGGCTATGACCTGAAACCCAGTTCACAATTTGTGATTGTAGTTCACAGCTACTGTAATACGTAGTGAAACATGACTTGAATACATGTATTAAATTTAAAAAATAATATACTTAATAATTAAACAGAAATTATAAATACAGATCATATAATACATAAATAAACATAGTAAAGAGTCAGTGATTGTAATTCACAGCTAATATACAGCATAGTAAAATACGGATCACACTCTGTGAATACAGATCACATATAATTATCCTTATCTTACTACACAAGTACTAGTCATACTATGACATAATCAGCTCAGGGCTGTCCAAGGTCTCAGTTTCGGTATGATCTATGTGAGATGACTGGTCTGCGTTTGTCTCGTCGACACTAGCTGGTGCGGAAACAAAACATGTTCTCCTTGTATGACCCGCGCCACCACAACGCTTCCAATGCATAACTCTACGACGCCTTTCTTCTGATCTATCCACATTTGCTGTCCCTTTAGTACTCCCGATGGACGACGACACAGGATTACTACATGTTCTCCTTATATGACCCAACATTTGACACCTACCACACTTTTTCTGTCTAGTACCTTCAGCAGCTGAACATAATCTCTTTTTTTTAGGTCGACCGATCTGAGGTTTCTCTACCATATGAAGGACTGTCATGTCTGATGGCCTCCATGTTTCTGGACCTAGTGCGGGATTGATTGCCTTCCTATACGCACCTTGCAAGAATGTTTTGCTAAAATATTCATGGCATAACTCACTAACTCTGACTCGGGCAAATCTGTATCATAGAAAACCAAATATAATGAAAAGTAGCAACTAAAAGTAAGAATACTACAAAGTTCTAACGTATTAACAACCCTCTGTGAATTGTATTCACAAACTATGAACACCATACACAAACTGTGAACATATATCACAGACTGGTAATTTTACCTTGCATATGCTATGGCATGAAAACAAGGAAACTGATCTAAATCCTAGCGACCACAGGTGCAGGATCTCTCCTCTACATTTACTATGCCTTCTCCTAATTCTGAATGCTTTACTTGGTACTTCAAAGATTCACTAATGTGGTAGACGTTGCATTTATCTACTATTTCATTTGTGTTGTTGATTTTGGCAGAGGCTGCTGTTGTGATGGAAATTGTTAACTTGTATATTCATGAGCTGCAGTTACGGGAAGACGACGGGCTGGTAGGAGAACTTTATTTAAGCACTCTACAGTGTTTGATGTCATGACATTATATCTTCTCTTTGGGCAATATGATTTTGCCCACTTCTTCACACCTAACTTAATGAGTTCTTGATACATATTAGGGGATGCAATTGCGATACCTTGCAACAACTCATCGCACCTCTCCTTAGAATGGGTGTAGGCAGCTTCATACAAGGCTTCTTGAACATCCTTCTTTTTTCTGCAGTATTTAAGCAAATTTGCTTCAAATGATAGTAACAAGAAACATGAGGATTATTCGGATAGACCTCACGAACAGCCTTTGGTATGCTGGTACCACGATCCATAACAAGAACAAGATCATCTCTGTTCCCAATAGCTACCCGAAGCTTACTTACAAACCAAAACCAGGAGTTCTCATCCTCACAAGGCGCAAAACCAAAAGCTATTAAATATATACAGTTAGACCCGTCCAAACCTATTGCAACAAATATCACCCCCCTAAGTTGTCCCTTTAGATCGTGTTGCATCCATCGCATCTACAGGATGAATAAACTTAAAACCTTCAATGCATGCTCCTAATGCCATAAATGAGTACATATAAAGTGCCTACTCAAAGATGTCTGTATAGCAATAATAGTACTAGCATTAGTTTCCCGTAGTCCATTAAGCCATGAAGGAAGAAAACTCCATGATTCTTCATGAGTCCCATATGCAATGTCCCTCGCAATTTGTAATGCCCGCCAAGCTTTGCTATACCATAATACAACTACATATCTATCTCTAATCTCACTTCTAATATTTCCTGGTGTAAATTGACACTCACCAAGACGACTAGCAAACATATTCCCTATCACTCTAGCGCTAGCCTGCCTATGCTCAGCTCTATCCGGATCGTGTAGGCAATTACATTCTATATTAAACTCAGTCACAGTCCATAATGGGAATCCCTTCACACATCTTCTTGCCCTGAAAGCAAACATGCATCCCTTTGTCGTGCATGCAACCTCGAAGCGAACGCTGTTGGAGTTTGGGATGCAAATAGACAGCTTTTTCTCTAGAGCATACTTGCAAATTGCAAGTTTCATAGCATCCTTACTATTGAATATAGCGCCAACACGAAGAGAATTATGGTTTTGGGAATCTGAAAGACAATAGACTTGAGATGCAGGTCACTTCTGTTTAGGCAACTCAGGCAAGTGGTACACACTTGAAGTGTCAGTTTCTTTATCTTGCTGCATTATTTCTATGTCGTCTTCTTTTTCCCAATCACTCAAGCAATCATTGCACTCTTCATTTATCCTATCACTTTCGTCGTTCATATCATCAATAATATCATCCAACCCATGCCTTTTTTCGCTAATTCCACCATATTCATCAGTTGTGATGAAGTCATTAAGTGCATCAACTTCACAACGAAAATTGCCATCAAGTAGGTCTCGCAAATCGGGATCGTCAAAATCAACATTATTCCTCCGTAGCAAATCATTATCTCGTAAAGCATCTCTCTCTTGTCCTGAAGATTCACAAAAAGTGAGAGATTGTTGTAGTTGAACCTGCTGAGACTGACATCGATTTATCAGCAACAAAGCTGTAGTATTTACCTTCGATCAACCATCACTATCGATATAAATAACCAAAGGATTCTCTCCAAAAGCAAACTTTATGTCACCATCATCATTAATAGGCATCCTAATTTTTATGCCATTTGGATTCTTCCACATGAAATGCAGCTGTAGACGTTCCTTCTCTCTTTGTCTACTCTTTTTGGACGAAATCCTATCAATCAATTGCTGCAGCGTCGTGTTTAAATTGAAAACCTCAGCCCCGGGTTCTTCACCACTATATTCAGTACCATTCCACTCTGCTTCGTAGAATAGAACAGCTCTTATATAATTCATCTGCAAAAATTAATTCAACCAATAAGATAACAAGATACCATCATCAGTTCATGAATTTATTATCTCTTTTCAGAAACTGTGAATGTTATTCACAGACTATGAATATAACTCACACATGTTTACATTATCAGTTCACAGTCTGTGAACAGAAAACACTGTTAATAATAATACAGTCCATCAGTTCACAACCTGTATTATAGTTAACAGTGTTATCTGCTCACAGACTGTGAATATAACTCACACATGTTTACATTATAAGTTCACAGTCTGTGAACAGAAAACACTATCAATGATAATACAGCCCATCAGTTCACAACCTGTATTATAGTTGATAGAGTTATTTGCTCACAGATAGTGAATAACGATCATGGAACTACGAAAATTTATAGATTATGAACAAGGATCACAGACTTTCAACAATAATACACTACAAATTCCAATCAACATTTAGAATCGACAGAAACAAAATTTTCAATAGCAGCAGGTCAAGAAAACCTAAATAGAGATAAATTTATCATAAAAAATATTGCTAACGAAGTACGTAGGGATGCCCTCCAAGTCTTTCTATATCTCTATCTACCTAACCAGTTAACTCAATCTAATAGCCGTTTTAGTCCACTGCACTCATGTTTTTTATTACAACAATAGTTTTGGTCCAGTTTCAATATAACAGCAGTTTGCATCAAACCTTATAGTTTCTTTTTGACGGTATTATCACTGCTATAAACTATGTACAATTCAAAGACTGTGAACTGCTCAAACATTCAACAAAAATACACATCAATATTCACAGCCTCTGTATTAAGCCATGAATTATCTACTACCAATAACATATTTATCAATTCACAGACTGTGAATAACGAAGAAATACATGAATATCAAAGACCAAATATTTCAATATAGTAGCTTTCAGCATCCCATAATTATTACTAGAACAAAACAAAAATGCATCAAATTCAATTCAACAGCTTACCTTTTATATCAAAGAAGACCAAGTAGCCTCACGACCTAGCGACGAATGAGTCACGATCTAGCGGCAGACCACCATGACTAGAACCTTACATTCATCAATTCTCCAATTCTCTCCACACCAGTCGACGACTTGAGCAGCAGGATGAAGATCGACACAAAATCTTTCAATGAAATCAATACCCGTCGACAAAACTGTAGGATTTCAATACGGAGGAGAATAAGATGGAGGCTCTCGATGAATTAGGTGAAGAAGAGGTTGAGGCTTTGATCGATTAGGTCGTAATTGGAGAAGATGACATAGAAGCTATCAACAGAGGAGAAGATGGAAGATTTCAATTCGGAGGAGAAGATGGAGGCTTTCGTTGTTATAAATGGCGAAGGAGAAGATGGAGACTTACGATTGATTAGGTTGATGGTGGAGAAAAAGAGTGAGTTGAAAGAAGAAGATCTTTTTTTTCTGAATTGAATCTGATGAAGCAAAACAGAACCAGTCCAAACTGGTTGAAGGGCAATTTTGGAAGGTTTGATTTTCTTTTTTTTTAAAAGTAAATTAAAAATATATTTTTACTATTTTTTTAATTGAAAATGGTAGTATGGGAAGTTAGGCCTATAGGATGAAAACAAAGTTTTAAAAAGTTTAGATTTGTATGATTTTTAAAATGGGCCTATAATTATACTTTAAACTTTTGGTGGCCTATAAATCTAAAGGACTCTCTGTGGGTGAGAATGAAAATAATTATCTTTTAATATATCAAATCCATGATTGTCATCGACACTAAAAAAATAAGTTTGTTCCTAATAGCAATTATGCTTTTTCATTCAGAGCTTCAAATAGTTATGTTAGGAATTTCCTACCCGACTCACCAGCTTGCGGTAATTTTGATTCAATATTTTGTAATTTTAGATTCCTTAAAATGTAGGGCTTGTGGAGGAGTTGGTAAAAGTCCATACAACTACAAAGTGAAAAAAAAAGGCGAAAGGCAAAGAAAAATATATACAAATTAGAATCATAACGAAAATATATATAGTTAAAAAAAATAAGGGTTAAACTTACGTTAAAGAAATTGGAGAAAAATTTGCTTCATCATCTTCTAGTGTCTTCTCAACGATTGATTCAATCATATCATTGGGAAGATCTAAGATATTTTGCTCAGAAGTTTTTGCTTTTTTCTTTCCTTCTTTTTCCATGGTTGATATTATTTCCTGATGTAAGGTTATAGCAATTTATATACGCATGTTAACTTTGGAATAAATTAAAATTATATTAAAATAATTAAATTGCAATCTTTACATATTCCACACTCTTATTTCAATCAATGTAATTATTCAGTTGAATGCATTCAAGTTAATAAATTATAACTAAACAATAAAAATTGTAACAGCATAATTAGGCCATACAAATTCTAACATTAATTGTTATAAAATAAATCACCATTAATTCTTCAAATTGCCAAACAATTTGTCTTTTGAAATTCTAATAATATTTATAAATTATATAATATTAAATGTAATGGAAATAAATATATCCTGTAAATATAATTTTATTTTCTATTTATTAATTTCAAATGTCACATTTTTTTTATACGTATTATAAAAAGTTTACATATTCGGTTATTTATTTGATTAGTTTTAAAATATTGATTGAATCTGAGGAAATGTTTTACATTGAAATATGGTAAAATATTAACGTCTGAACATATTAATTAGTAATTGCATGCAATTGTTAATTGTCATTTTATTTAATTTTTATGTATAGTTAAATTAACAAAAAAAAAAATATATTTTATGTTCATAGTTTTTTAAATTGGGTATTAATTTAAAAAGTGAGAATTTTGATTTTAAATTTTAACAAATAAAACATAAATGCCATAACTAATTTTTTTAATATGAATAAATCACTAAAAAATTATTTATATATATATTTTTTTCAAGTTTGATAATATTTCCTAATGTAAGATTATGTTAATTTATATACGCATTTAATTTTAAAATAAATTAAATTGATTTTAACTCTAGTATTAAATTCGATTTAATTGCAATTTTATATATTCCACTCTCTTATTTCATGATTAAATATATTTAAATTAAAATATTATAACTACTAAGTGTAAATTATAATAAATAGATCATACAAATTTCAACACTAATTTTAAAAAAATAAGTCTCTATCAATTTATTATCAAATAAATTATATCACATTATAAAATAATTTGAATTTTCAAATTTTAATAACATTTATAAATTAAATAAAATAAACAGTCATGTAAATAACTATATCTAAACTTTATCCTTAATCTTCACGTAATATGAGATATAAATATAAATTCCTATTTTTGTTTAGTAATTTCAAATATTATATTTACATAATAAGTGTTGACAACTATTAAAGAAAACCTAAATATTTAGTTATTTATTAGGTTAAATTAAAAGATCTAATTGAATTTTATAATATATTTTCCATAAAAATATTATAAAATATTAATGCTTAATTATATTAATTGGTATATGTATTTCATTGTTTATATAACGTTTGTTTATTAAAATATTCGCTGTAATGTTTGATTTTAAATTCTACACTTTTGTACAATTGAATTAACGAGAAAATATATTTCATGTTAAACCCAATAAAACGGATACCATTAAATTTCTTGGAAATATTTCGTAAACCTAACACATATGAGTTTATGTTTATAATTAAGGATTGTATTTTCAATTTTTAACTAATTAAATATAAATAACATAAGTAAAAAAAATTAATATAAATATAAAAATTTATCAATAATATAATAACTATTTTATAATAAAAAAACATAAAATAATTAGCATAATTCTTGAATCTATAGTTAAACAGTATTCATAATATCAGTCCAAATATTCCCATTGGGTCAAATATTTTGTTTAAATCCAAATGTATCTTTAATTTTGTTGTTTCAATGTCTATGGCGCAAAAAAGGACATTTCACTTCCAATTCATCATCACTGAAAATTCTGGACAGAGTCTTTGGAAACCAGTGATTAGGACCTGTTAAAGTGCAACATTTGTAACTTTGATCATGCTTCCGCCAATTGGGCCAACCATATTTGTGAATATTGGTCGACATTGCAATACAGTTTCTTTTTCTTAATTTTCATCTAGCAATGAGTGATGCAATTGAATTCCTGCGGTTATTTTTTTGTTGCAAATTAAAGCTATTCCATAATTGTAGACTGTTAGAGGAGACGAATTGTGAAGCGCCTTCTTCAGCACTACTAAAGCTCCGTCCATTCTCATTTTGAAAACCCATGAGTGCCTAGTAATAACATTCCTTGCACATTTCTAGCCATATATAATTTAAACAAAAAATTCAATTGAGTTTCTTGGATTGATGGCAATTTAAATTCAATGTTGTGCAAATCTGACATCTTCAAAATATGTGGCTTATATGCAGAATCTAAAAATTTCTTGCACCTGATAATATGGAAACATAAGTAATTGTAAAAATTAATATTAATAGATTTAAAATTTAAAAACTAAACTTACACTAAACTGATAGAATGAAAAGTTGATTCCTCAACTTTTATTGCTTTCTCTAATATTATGCCAATTACTGACAGAGCAAAGATTATGCATATTTGTGCATGGATATTCCTAGTAAGTTTTGGGTTTATTTGAATATTTGTCCCTAATTTTGCTTGTTTTGTAATTTCTGAACAGTTGAAGCTAAATTGGTGACTTTGAAGGATTTAAAGGGTTGCTTGAAGAATTTTCCAAGTGAAAGAGTGAAGAATCGGTTGAAGATCGAGTCTTGTGTACTTTGATTTATGAATATTTGAATTATAACCATTTGCAGATCATTTTTGTTTCTCATTTCTATACTTTTAGCATTAGAATTTGGATGGTATATTGGGGACTATGAACATGAAAGAGGGTATGTTTTGTTTTTGTGGAGTTTTGATTAAGGATTTGTTTTTCTGCATTCATTTCTTGGGTTTTTAGGTTTTGTACGTATAACTTTATGATAATGATGTTAGCTGTGACCACAACTAGCTAAATTATTATGATCCAGTAAAGTCTTTTAGTTAATTTGTGTGCTGTGAGAATTGATTTTCGTTGTTTATACTTGCAGTTGTTTGACACCACTCTGATTACTTGGTTTTAGGGTTGAATATATTTCCTTGATTGATTAATTGATTTGGCCAGTTAGTTGATTGGTTAAGTTAATATCATGCTAGTTAAAGAAATTAAATCCGTAATTATTTAATTGATTTAACCTAGGTAGCAATTAGTTTGATACGTCAGACTGTGTGGTGTTATGATCATAGGTTAGTAAACATGCTTATTGATTTACTAGTTATGACCATAGGTCTTCCTCATACTTTATGCAATCTACGGTTGAACTTGTCAGGCGCTTGTCGGGGTTATCGATAGGTTAGGGGCTAATTTAAAGGAGCTTTTCCGCTTAGTCTAAACATTAAGGGAAGATTAGGTTGTTAGGTGCGACGTCAACGACTATAACTATGGTTATTATTTTGATATATTTATCTTTAGTTTCAATGATCGGCACATTAATATGCTAATCGAACTTTGCTGGATCATCTTCCTCAATAGATATTTTATCTCAAATATTTTAGTAATTTAGTTCTTAATTCTACCACTCAAACCACTAATTTGATTTTATAAGTCATTAACAAAATTGAAGTTAATTAAACCATTCTCAGTGGATCGACCCTGCTATTACTATCTACAGTTTATCGTAGGAATTTAATTATCTTTGACGAAATCGACACACGTCAAAATTTGGCCGTTGCTAGGAAGCGGTACTAATTGATTTTCTTTTTTGTGTATGACCAAGTCTGATCATAAAGGAGAACTTCTATACAATCCAGAAATTGAGAGAACTGCTAAGAGACTACGAAAAGAAGCAAGAGCAAGAAAGCAGATTCTCAGGAAGCAGACAACGTATTCTGTTGACTCTGAAGGAAGTGAAACCTTACTTATGCTCACAGGTCCCACTCACAACACGCTTGGTGATGAATTTTGTGATACTAGTACCTTAGCTATGCTCACAGCTAAGATAATGGCAGCGAATGGACATGAACATACGCTCAGAGAGTTTGGACGACAACAAGTCAACCAAACTCCTTTTTGTATCACCTATCCGGCAACAGAAAGGACATTCGAGGTTTTCATGGATGATTTCACAGTTTATGGTGATTCCTTTGATGCTTGTCTACGTAATCTTGGAAAAGTTTTACAACGGTGTATTGAACTTAACCTGGTATTGAGCTATGAGAAGTGTCATTTTATGGTAGATCACGGCTTAATATTAGGTCATATTGTTTCTGCACGTGGAATTGAGGTAGACAAAGCAAAAATTAATGTTATACGGTCTTTACCTTACCCCGTAAGTATACGGGATGTGCGTTCTTTTCTTGGCCATGTAGGATTTTATAGGAGGTTTATAAAAGACTTCTCAAAGATAACCAAACCTCTCTATCAATTGCTAAAGAAAGACGTACCATTTAACTTTAATGAGGACTGTAAAACAGCTTTTGACGTACAAAAGGAGAAGCTGGTAGCTGCGCCTATAGTTAAGGCTCCCAGCTGGGATATACCATTCGAAATTATGTGTGATGCTAGTGAAAAGGCTATGGGCGCAGTGTTTGGTCAGAGGATTGGTAAAGAGCCACATGTGATCTATTATGCCTCGAGGACCCTTGATAACGCACAATGCAACAATTCAACAATAGAAAAAGAAATTTTAGCTGTTGTTTTTGCATTAGAAAAATTTCGCTCATATCTGTTATGTACTAAGGTCATAGTGTATTCTGATCATGCAGCGTTGAAATATCTCATGAAAAAGAAGGACGCGAAGCCGAGCTTATCCAGTGGATTCTTCTCCTTCAACAGTTTGACATTGAAATCAAGGATAAGAAAGGATCAGAGAATCTAGTGGCTGATCACTTGAGCCGATTGGTCAAAACTGAACCGGCACAACCATTGAGCAATGGATTTCCTGATAAACATCTCCTAGCTGTGAACATAGCTCACCCCTGGTATGCAGACATTGTTAATTATCTCGTAACAGGGAAACTGCCATATGAGTTGAGTAGGGGTGAGAAGGAAAATGTATAAAGAGATTCAAGAAACTATGTTTGGGATGATCCCTACTTATGGAAACATTATTCGGATCAAATGATCAGACACTATATTTCTAAGGAGGAGTCTAAACCAATTTTGAGGTCATGTTATGTAGAATCTTGTAGGGGTCACTTTGGACCTCGAAGAACAGCAAAGAAGGTTTTGGATTGTGGTTTTTTTTGGCCCAGTATATTTTATGATTCTTATATTTTTTGTAAATCATGTGATAATTGTCAAAGAACGGGGAGTCTTAGCCGTCGTGACCAGATGCCTATGACCCCAGTTCTTGTAGTAGAAATTTTTGACGTCTGGGGCATTGATTTCATGGGTCCCTTTCCACCTTCTTTTGGTTTCCATTATATTTTGCTTGTTGTTGACTATATTTCGAAGTGGGTAGAAGCTAAAGCCACGAGAATTGATGACTCTAAATCTGTTGCAGATTTTGTCAAGTATAATATTTTCTGTAGGTATGGCACACCAAGAGCCATTATCAGTGACCGTGGGACACATTTTTGCAATAGAACTATTGATGGTCTATTGAGGAAGTATGGGGTGACACATCGAACCTCCAAGGCTATCATCCGCAGTCTAATGGCCAAGCTGAGGTCTCAAACATAGAGATTAAATCAATCTTAGAGAAGACAATTAATCCTTCAAGGAAAGACTGGACCCTTCGTCTAAACGATGCACTGTTGGCATACCGTACAACCTACAAGACTCCAATTGGAATGTCTCCTTTTCGGATGGTGTACGGTAAAGCCTGTCACTTACCAGTGGAGCTAGAGCAAAAGGCCTTTTGGGCAATCAAGGAATGCAACATGAGACTTGATAGAGCTAGACAACAACGAAAGCATCAAATTCAGGAACTTGAAGAGATACGGAATGATTCTTACTCGCGGGCACAACATTACAAGGATGCTTTAAAAAGAAGTCATGATCTGAACGTATCCAAGAAGTCATTTTCAATTGGACAAAAAGTTCTTCTTTTTATTCTAAGTTGAAATTATTTCTTAGTCAGTTGAAGTCTATGTGGATTGGTCCATTTATTATTGTTAACATGTTTCCTCATGGTGCAGTGGAAGTCAAAAGTTTAGAAACTGGAAAAGTTTTCAAGGTGAATTGTCACAGATAGAAACCGTATTTCGAGGGGTTCCAAGCAGGACAATGTGATGGAATCCAGTTGGACGCTAAAGGCTGCGACTGAGTAAAAATTGGTGCACGTCTAGTCGTAGACATTAAAAAAGGCGCTACTGGGAGGCAACCTAGAAAACTTTCTTTTATTTTATATATATAATTTTATTTATTGATTTTTATTTTTATTCTATTTATTTTATTTTCTTTTCTTTATTTCTTATTTTATTGATTTTTCTTTTTAATCCATTTTTATTAGTTTTTTAATAAAATAAAAAAATGTTTTATTTTGATTTACTTTTACTCCACTTTTTCTTAGTTTTATACAAAAATAAATTTTTAGTTAAAAAAAATTTTAAAAAAGTAAAAAAAAATAAAACAAACTTCTCAAATGAGAAGGAAAAGCAATTTAAGATGATAACCATGTGTAAAGTCCTACACGTGATGAATTAAAAAAAAATAATTAAATAAATAATAAAAACAAATACAGCATACGAAGTCAAAACCTAATCTGCTTTTGATTTTGATTTTGCGCAGCTTCACCGACCATCATCATCGGTGCACAACTCCAACGACGGTCACCATTAGTGCACGAACCAGACTCCACCATCTACACACTCACACCAAAATCAAAACCTTGCCTACAATAGTACTCTAGTGTCACTTCTCTTCTCTTCTCGCATCTGTTCACCGTGCGGCTTCATCCAACATACTACGACATCCATAAAAGGCCTCGCTTATGGTACCATATCAGAGCTGCATTCACTCCAAACTTCCACAAGAGCGATGGTGAGAACTGCTTTCGGTCGTCCCCCATCTCGTAAGTCTAATTCTAAATCTCCACCCACACCTGTTGCTGCCAAGTTAAAGATCAAATTGAAATCGCGACCAAGTTCTGAGCAGCCTAACAGGAGTCCGGTTGCTACTGTTTCTAAACCAAAATCAGTCCCTATTGCTACTACAGCATCAATTGCGAGTCGTATTCGTCAACGCCATGATACAGTTGGCACTAATGTCAAAATTCTGGTGTCCAAACGCTCTCGCCATCTAGAAGTCTCTTCCAGTTCTGAATCCGGGCAAGCACCATCTTCAAAAGCTGATTTGGAGATTGAAATTGATGCTCCAGTACAGTCCACACAACGGAGTAGAATGAACAAAAAGAAGAACAAAGCCTTGCGACCACCGCCTCCAAACTTGACCCTCCAATTCGCCAATCCAACCCATCAAACAAGGTTCGATGAGATAAAAGGTACCCCTTTAACTCCAATTAAGTCTCTGCATGTTCCTACTATGATTGAGTTGGGTATCTATGATGATGTTTTGACAGCTTTTAAAGCTATAGGGTGGTCTTGTTTGGTTGATTTGGATATGCCTGCTTATTTTGAACTTGTGTTTAAATTTTTGTCAAGTTTTGAGTTCATGGAATCTAAGACTGGTGATATTAATGCTTCTGGGGTTATTAGTTTTCAGTTGTTGAGACAATCCCATTCTTTGTCTATCACTCAATTTAATGTTGTTTTAGGTTTTCTAGATGCTGCTGATGTTGATTCACCTTCTTATGTGAATGCTTTTTGTGATTTTCCTGCTGGATTTGACCCTTTGCTCTTTTATTTTGAGTTGACTGGTGATAGTGCATTGCATTTTAAACCGGGGTATTCTAAAGCTAATAACATCATTGCTGATCATTTGCGATATATTCATAGGTTTTTAGCCTCCTCATATTCAGTTTGTCTAAATGGTACAAATGTTGTGACAAAAGCTGAATTATTTTTTTATGGGGCATGGTTAAGGGCTATAGAGTGAATTTTGGTTATTGGTTGGCTCGTCAATTTAACTCAGTTTTTTCAGGCAATAGTAGACCTCTTATCTTAGGATCTTCTGTCACTTTTCTTGCTAAAAATTTGAGTTCTATTACTTTTTCTAGTCTTACTGTTGGCTGCCAATGATTGCTTTGGATATGGATAAATTAAATTCTATGAAAATTCTTGATATTTCCTAGGAAGGGAAGAGGTGTTTGATTCGTGCAGGTCCAATTGGAGAAAAAGTTAAGGGAACTCAAGCAACGCCCACAAGCAGTTCAAGGGGTGTCGTAGATCCACGTGTGTAGCAGCTAGAAGCAAGAATTGCAATCCTGGAACGTACATTGGGTGAGGCCACTACTCTTATTAAAGAGCTCATTCCTAAGCTACAGACAGTCATTGATATTCGTGCTGCGCCGTAAAGAGTGTTGTGCCCTCGCCTCCACTTTTGTTTAAGGAAGTTTCTACATCTGTCTGTTTAGGTTTTTGTTTTTTTTTAATACGTTTCACATTGCGGACAATGTAATGTTTAAGTGTGGGGGAGGGATTTTAGGTCTTTAGTTTTATTTTATTTTATTTTATTTTATTTTTTTTAGGATTTTATTTTTGAGTCTTATTTTTTATTTTTGTTTTTGTGTTTTGCTGCTGCTTTTGGGATTAACTTGAATCACCCTGTGCATAAAATTATTATTTTTTGGGTTTGGAGAGTTAGCCTAATTTCTGAGACTTAAATTCATGCATGCTTAATACACATAGATGCTTTTAGAACTGTGTACAATTTGGTTGACAGATCATTGTTGTAGGTTGAATGACTCTTTAATGAGTAGGGTATTAACATGTTTGCTTTTCATTGCGAAGCCTTGTGGTAAGATATTTGGTCATCACTGATGGTTGAGAAAAATTGGTGTAAAAGTGCATTTGTTTTTAATCTCACACATCTTTCGTGAGTGAGTGGAGAGTTTAGAAAACGACTTGTGAATTTTCATTGACCCTTATGAATTGATTGTTTTGCATGGTGGATGCTAACTTTAAAGTTAGTAGTTGCTTAGGGAAATCATCGGCCAATTATTACATTGTTAGATTTGAGCCATTGGTTTGTATATATATTTTGGGTGGAATTTTACTTTATTTTGATTTGTTCCATTTTTGTATTATTTGTTCTTTTGGTGAAAAGAAAAAAAAAAGGAAAAAATCTGCAAAAAAAAAAAGAAAAAGAAAATGAAAAAAAACTGCAAAAATTGAAATTTTAAAAAAAAAACTCCAGAGAAACAAAAACCCACAGAAAAAATATCAAAAGAAAAAAATCTGAAAAAAAAAAGAAGAGAAAAATCAGAAAAATGAAGAAAATTAAGAGTTGAATAAGTCAAAAGTTATAGGCAAGTTGTATAGTTTGGTGGAAATATCTATTTCTATTTTTTATTTTTCTTATTTTATTCTCACCGGCTCATGTTAGGAACTGACCATGAAATTCCGATGTGATTACTCTCTAATGGGTTGCTCTACTTTGTTTTTTTATATCTAAGATTCAATTTTTATTCACTTGTTGTCCTTTAAATTTTGCCTATTATTTGAGTGATTTTCTGCTTAGTTTCCAACTCCATGAGTGTTCCTTAACCCGTTTTATACTCACTTTACCTGTGAGGGTATGGAGTTGAGGTTTTTTCACTTAATTTTTTAATGCTATCAGTGTTGGGGTTTGTGGTAAGATGATTCGGCTTAGCTGTGGTTTGCTACTTGTTTTTACCTTACTTGTTTGAGAGTTAGCAACAGTGACAGTGGTTTGTTTTTCAAATTGTGTATAGTTCTGCTAGTATCTGTATTTAATTGTGTGTGTTTAACCTGATTGCAAGCTCTATTTTCCCTCTCTAAATTTGATTTTTATTTTTGATTAGGTGATTAGAGTACTCTGTTTTAGCAGCTTTGTTACATCATTTTGTTCGTTGTTGGTCTTTTCTTGAATTTATTGTTAAGAAACACTTGAGGACAAGCGTGAGACAGTATAGGGGAGTTTGACAGAGCAAAGATTATGCATATTTGTGCATGGATTTTCTTAGTAAGTTTTGGGTTTATTTGAATATTTGTCCCTAATTTTTCTTGTTTTGTAATTTCTGAATAGTTTAAGCTAAATTGGTGACTTTTAAGGATTTAAAGAGTTGCTTGAAGAATTTTCCAAGTGAAAGAGTGAAGAATTAGTCGAAGACGACTTATTTAAATATTTTAAAAATAAAATTATATTTTACTTATTTAAAAAGATTATATTGAAAAACAACTTTTTTTTAACCGT